>VANL01000274.1:0-44726 GCA_006352455.1 Brachionus sp. 'Tiscar'
TTATCAATAAGGCTCAACTTATATTTTCCAGAATCCTCAGGTTTCGATTCATCTAATTTTATGCTAATTTCAGAAACGGGTTCTCCATTCGAATCAATTTTGTCAATAATATTTATTTTAATGTCTTTTTCTCGTGTAATTTTTTTACCATCTTTGTATATAACAATTTCTTTTGAATCATCTAGCTTTTTGTTTATTTTTACATACAAATCAACGTTGTCACCTTCTAATAACTTTATATCAGGTTGCCAATTAGATTCTAATAATTTAAAATTAATTCCAATATTATCTTTTTTTTCTGAACCTATTTTTTTTTTTTTTAAAATATCTAATGTTTCATCATCTGTTACTTCACTTGTTGTTTCTTTGTCGATTATATTTTCGATTCCGCTTAGATTTAATTTATTGGAAAAATCTCCTAATTTACATTCGTACAGTCCGTTATCAATTTTTGACACTTCATTAATTTCTAGACAAAACTTTTTTTCACCTATTTTTTTAAATGTATATTTTGGTGTGTTATTTATCATTATTTTTTTTTCATCTTTTTGCCAATTAAAATATTCCGTTTCATATTCTCCGGTTACTGTTTCGAATTCGATTTCTAGTTTTTTACTTTCTGAAAGGTTCGAATTTTTTATTTTTATTCCGGTTTTAAATGGATTTTGTTTAATTTCTAACCTAAAACTTGATACATCTTTAAGCTCTGGATTTTTTACGTCAAATACTACAAAATCGTACTGTCCGCTATCATCATGATCAAATTTGTTAATAAACATCTGGCATATTTTCCCATCAACGATTCTTGTCTTTATATTTTTTTTATTTTCATCTAATTCTTTTCCATTTTTTAGCCAATAGTGTTTTATATTTCCTTTTATCGGTTGTGATACTTCACATTCTAATTTTAATAATGACTGTTCTAATTTTTTAGCTGTCAATTTTTTTAAGATTTTAATTGGTTTATCCACTACTATCAATTCAATTGAAGCCATTAGTATCTTATTCTCTTTTTCAATTATGTATAGTTCATAAATTCCTTTATCTTCTTTTATTAAACTTTCCAATTTTAACAAATATTTTTTTTCATTTTGTTCAAATCTAATTCTTTTATTTTTCAAAATTTGCTTGTCTTTTAACCATTTTACTTCTTTTTGATCCAATTCTTTTTTTTCTACTTCGAATTGAATATTTTTTCCTTCATATTCAATTAATTTTTCAAATGAAGGTTTCAAATCGTTCTTTTCTATCTTATTTGCTTCATTTATTGAGACTTCAGTTTTGCAAACATCCGCACCAATACTACAATAATAATTTCCAGCATCTTTTGATTCTACATCAAATATTTTCAAACAGTGAATAGGTCCTTCTGAAATTATCTCATATTTTTCATCGTTAATTAGTTGTTTATCTTCTTTGAACCATTTTACTACTGTTGAACTTTTGTCTACAATACAATCAATCGATAAAATATCATTTTCTTCGCTTGATTCTTTTACCACATCAAAATAAATTAAACCTGGAGCCTTTTGAACAAATTTGGCTGCAACAGGTTTTACTTTTACTTCACATAATGAAATCTTATCATCAGCATGAAATTGATATGTTCCTTCATTTTCAACTGTTGTATTCGATAAATATAATGTATGATTTTTTCCTTCATTTTTTTCCTTAATATCTATTTTATTAAATCTATTTAATACTGGTTCGAGTCTGATCGAATTATGAAACCATATGGATTTTTCTGGCCTCTTATCTAACTCACATTCCAAATTCAAAGATTCTCCTTCATTAATTTTAATAATCCTCGGAAGGGGCTTTTTTATTTCGGACTTAGAGGAATAGTTTACAACAAAAACATTGCACTTTGTTTTTAATGCATTTGGTATATTATTTTCATCTATTTCAATTAAATTAAACTCATACACACCATCAAAAGATTTGTCACACTTTTTGATATTTAAACTAAATTTCTCACCATCACTATTGAGATCAAATTCTTTTAATATCTTTTGATCGTAATGTGAAAGGGTACCACCAATAGATGATAAAAGAAATTCTGAATTTCTTCTAATTTCTATTATATCTCGGTCATTCAGAATTCGATTTAAAGTTATTTCTAAATTTATATTTTCGTTTTCTCTTATTTGAAAATCTTTTAAAGGATTAATTATTTGAGTTTTTGTTTGATTTTTTTTTTTGTCACATTCAAAGAATTCAGTGTCATCAACTACTACCTCAGATGAAAATTCTTCACTTGAATTTTCGAATTTTAATTTATAATGTCCGGAGTCTTTTTCATCAACATCGTTTAAAATTAATAAATGCTGAGTTGGAGTTGAAAAAAACTCCTTGTTTGAATATGGATTATTTTCAATCAATATTTCATTATGATACCATTTAGGTAGTAAATTTTCTTGTATTGTCTCACAATACAATTTTATAGTTTCGTCTTTTTTTGCCATTATTTTTTTTTCAAGCGGAGTTATAAATTTTACATTTAATTTGTTTACTTTTATTTTACATGTATTAGTTGTCAACAGTGAAGATATAGGTATTGTTGATTCATCTAATATAGCTGCTTTAAAATTTCCTGAATCTTGGAGATTACATTCATTGATTTCTAGCCAAATTTCGTTATTAAATTGCTTATATTTGAATTTTTCACTATTTTCAATTTCGTTGCCATCTTTGAACCATTTAATTGTTGGTCTTGAATAAAGATCTTTGAGTGGACGATTGAGCATAAAATTTAAAATGTAAGTTTCACTTTCGTTTATTTCTGTATAGCTAGGTAATTTTTTGATTAAAATATATTCAGGTCTTAAGCGACATTCAGTTATTTCTTTTCCTACTTGACAACGATATCTTCCTTCATCTCTTTCATCTAAATCGTAAATAATAAGAGCGCAAATGTTGTGTTCAAGAACAAAATCATATTTTTTTGTATTCGAGCTTAATTCTAAGTCATTTTTAAACCACTTGGGTTTTTCAATAGGTGGTTTATTAAGTTGACAGTCTAATGTTATTGAAGAGTCAGAATCTAAGTCAAAATAAGAATCCTGTAATTTTTGAACAAATTTAAAAGGAGTATCTAAAACTTTGACTTCGGTGCTTGATTTTAAACCATCCAAATCGATGGAATAAATCCCATTATCACGTGGTTTACAATCAATTAATCTCAAAGTAAATATTTTATCTTTAATATCATTAATAAACTTTAGATTTTCACTTTGACCTAAAACTACTTGATTTTTGAACCATTTTATATTTATCGGGTCAAAGTTAACTCTTGCTTCTAAATCTAAATGCAAACCAGAATCTGTTTGGACATAATTATCTAGTTTTTTGGTGAAAATTTTTATCTCTTTTGACTCTACAGTAAGTTTACAATGGCTCTCCAATTCAAAGTTATGGAAGCCTGTTCTTAACTCTTGAATTTTGAACTCAATCTTAGAATTATTATCTTTTTTGTAAAATATTTCTCTCAAATACTTTAGTATAGCCTTTTTTTCAGAAATAAAAGCTTTAAATTCCTCACTTTTCCTAACTTCTTTATTGTTTATGAACCAATTAATAAGAAACTGATCTGGTAGCAAGTTTTTGTTTAATTCAACTATTAATTCTAGATTTTTACTTTGTTCTGGAACATGAATGTCAAAAAGACCTCGAACAATTTTAAGTGGAACGTCTTCATTAACGCTCAAAATTGATGTTGTTTCAATTAAATCGTTGACGACACAACTGTATAAGGCTTTATCATCTTGACTTACATTTCTAATAATTAATCTATGCTTTCGCCCATCCACACTTGACGTCTCATATTTGAGACTTGAAACTAATAAAATACCATCTTTAAACCATTTGGCCTCTCCTCCGAAGTTATTAGTCCAGCATTCGAGAACTAAGTCATTTCCTTCATCACATTCTATAAATGATTCTAATTCTTTGATAAACATCAAGTCATCATCGTCACTCTTAAATCTTTGAATAAACTGAGGTTTTTTTACAAAAATCTCTGGATTAAATGACAAAATAGCAGGGTCAATGCTCAAAAAAGCCGATGATTTTATTGAATCATCTATATAGACAGTGTACTCCCCTTGATCACTTCCACTTAGTGGTTCATTAATAACCAACTTATTGAAATTTAGTACTGAGCCATCAATGTTTTCATCTTTACAATAATTGAACATTTGATAATGAGGGTCTTGTTTTTGGGTGATCTCATGATTATCTCTAAACCATCTAACTTTATACGGATTCACTGTACGAGGTGTTTTTGTAATACACTCAAAAGTAATTTTTTCATTCAAATTATTGACTGGTATATTAGATAATTCTTGAACAAATTCTGCTTTCGCTTCTTTAATTCTCATTTTAAATTCAATTTTTTTTCTCGGATTAGATTCACTATGACAACTATAATTTCCACTATCATTGAAAGAAACATTTTTAATTACAAGCATTCGATTTTCTCCTTCCTCTCTAAAAGAATATTTCTCTTCATTTGAACCAGAAGAATTCCATATTCGATGATTATCTTTGTACCAGACAGTTGGTTCATTGGAATTTTTAACTTGACAATTTAAAACCGCATTTTGTGTCACATAATAAACCAATTCTGATTGTTCATTTTGATTTTGTTTATAAAACATGCTTCCTTCATCAGATATGCAGCTCGATGAAACACTCTTTTCTCTTTCAGCTACAATTAAATTAAGAATTAGCGAATGATTTCCACTCTGACAAACATAGTTTCCATTGTCGGCACTTGTAGGATTTTTTAAAATTAAAATTCTTTCCTTTTGTCGATTAATTTTTTTATATTTTTCAGAATTTTGGTCAATACGTTGACCATTTCTGAACCATTCGACTTGTGTGTCGGGATGATGAACTTTGCATTTCAATTCAATTGTAGGAATTCCCTCTCTAACAAACATGTCTTTAGTATAAGTGCTAGATTTACTAATAATTTTAGATGAATCCGCCAATTTTAGATCCAAACTATCATGAAAATAAAGTTCATCACTTTCTTCATCATGTACTTGAAAATTATTTTTCAATACTTCACTTGGATCATCATTTATTGTTAGATATAATGTAACTTTGTATTTATCTGATTGGCAAATATACTCGCCTTGATCAATCGTCTTAACATTATTTACCATTAAAATTCTTTCTTTACCATTTTCAATCATGTTATATTTTTCACCAGAAAATAAAGCAACTTCGTCTCTAAACCAATTCACTTGAGCATCATCCTTTTTTACATTAACTTTCATTTTAACTATTGATTCTCCATTTGAAAGCTTCTCACTGGCAAAAACATTATTTGGTGACAAAGAATTAGGTGATTTTTTTGTGACTTCAAAAATGCTTTCTTCATTACTCGCTGGCTCAATTTCTATTTCGGCCAAGTATACTGAAATGCCATGTTGATTTGATGCTGAAACTTGATAAGATCCGGCATCATTCAGTAATGCATTCGCTATATAGAGTGAACTAAGCCCGTTCTCAAAATAGTTTATCTGAATTCGAGAGCTATTCAATAGTTCAATACCATTTTTAAACCATTTAAGATTTGGTTGAGGTTCGCCTACTACTTGACAACTAAGACTTAAGATATTATTCTCTTTAATTGTGCATGATTCAAACAATTTAAGAAATTTTGGTTTTAGACCAATTACAAGATTATAATCAGAATTTTTAATAAGAGGTTTTTTTAGCCGCAATGGTTGAAAAATTGTTTCTATATCTTCAATGGGAGATGATGATCCTTCTGATATGTGCAAATAATCTTCTTCAAATACATCGTTGTCAGTGTTGTCTTTTTTTATAAATTATTAAATATATTTTTAAAAAAAATTATTTAAGCTAGGTCAAATATCATGTTATAATTTTCTTAATATCATATTTTTTTTCTTAAAATAAAAGCATATATTATATTTAAAGAAAAATACTTAGATATTTCTAGTATGGTAAATGAGCCTAACCGGGTGACCTTTTTTTTTTATTGCATATTTCGCACTCATTTTATTCAAAAACTCCAAAAAAGCTCACCGAATTAGACCAGTTTTTTCTAGTCACCTCTTTACCTCCTGCAGTTAATTGGGTGAGGCCTTAATGGGTGAATTAGGTTAACCCAGTTACCCCTGGTTTTGTAAATATTTAGCCCGAGAACTAACCTCTTTTTCAGGATATTCACCGAATTCACCCAATTATTAAAACAAGAATTAAAAAAAGGATTTTTTGTTTTTTTTAATAATATAAATATTTAAAATATTCTTTATTTTTTTTCTTTTAAATATACGCTACAACATAACTATTTAGAAAAAAATTTAAACGAATTCATAACGAATTTAAAATAAATTCTTGAGTAGTTTTCAATTTTTTTTCAAAAACATATTTTTTTGCGTTATCAAAATCTTCCATTAAATACTTTTTTTTAACTTCTTTTTGTTTATTCTGATTCATTTTTATAATATATTGATGATTTTTGATAATACATAACGAATATTTTTATCAAATAAAATCAAATTATTTTCGTAAAAAACGGCGTCATTGTCATTTTTCATTGTTTTGTCATTTCAGTCTAATTATGTTAAACAGGATGATTTTTTGGTTTATTAGGTGGGATTTTTGGGTATTGAGGTGATACCTCATTAACCTCTTAACCGATGAAAAAATAACAACATTAGACAACGGACCCATCGGCTATCTTAAAACTCTAGTAAAATTATTTTCTACTTATTAAGACCCGCTGAAAACGATAAGCAAATAAGGTCAGTTCAATCTTCTTACGTCATCGGATCAAAAATTTTCAAACATAATTACTAATTTGAAAAATTCTACCGAATTAGCCGAAAAAAAATTTTAAATTAAAAAAAAAAAGGTTTAAAAATTTTTTAAAAATATTTCATATATATATTTAGATTCCTCTCTTTAAGATCTACAAGAATATGTGGGTTGTTTAAATAAAATAAATAAAACGACTGATATATTTCGGTTTTTCAAATTACGTCACCGAATTTACATTAAATACATTTAGGCTGTGTTACCATATGTTAAGTATTTTATGAAATAAAAATACTTTTACCAACAAAAATCAAAAATGGTTATTTTGAATACTCTTGTTTTTATTAACTGATGAATAAAGCAAAAAGTTATTGATATTTTTTTTTTTGTAAAAATAGAAACTTCTCTTGATTTAAAAAACATCCCTTGGATGATTTAAAAATTAAAATTAGAAACAAAAAAAATGGAGAAAAGAACATGTTCAGTACAAAAAAAACATTTTTGTTAATTCTTCATGTTTTTTTTTAATTTAAAAATTTTGTATGATTTTTGTCAATTCTCTTATTTTTTAACAGTTTCAAAATAAAAACTATATAACTGATTATTTACCTGATTTATTCAGCTCATCGTCAATATTATCAATAATTGTTAAGTCTTGGTCTGTTATATCTTCTTCTACATTAAGTCTACATGACGAAGTGACTTGACCATTTATATTTGATGCCACTATCTTGTATAGCCCATTATCTTTCATACTTGTTTCCTTGTAGAGAAAATTAAATTTAGACTCAAAATTAAAAAAAAATGGTGTTTACTCGAATGACAAGCTTATATGTATCATCCGACTCTTTTAAATAAATAAAATCTGGACTGTCTATCAAGATTGTCTCATATTTATACCAATTTACTTCTGGTTTTGGATTAGCTGATATTTGGCATTCGAAAATAGCTGATTCCCCTTCTAAAAAATAATTTAAATAAAAAATTAAGATTTGTGTTAAAATTTTTTTCACAAATTCACTCTCTCATTATTTTTAATAATCCATAAAATTTTCAAAAAAGTAATAAAAAGATCATTACCAATAACATTGATTGTTTCTAAACCTTTAACTAGCTTTGGCCGTGATTCATCGTGTTCATTTGCTGTGTAATAACTGGATTCGTTTGTTGAATCGACGGAATAAAAATCATTAATATTTAGATTTGATGAGGATGAGCCAAACGATATCTCAATATTTTTTTTTGGTATTTTACTCAGATAATTAGATTTTGAAAAAAATACTGATCCTTTGTCTAAATTTTTTATAGATTTCAAAGCACAAAATGAACCTTCTTCTGTGTCGTACTCAGCATCCTCTTCATTTTTGATTGCTTTCAAATTGCTTGTTAATTTTCTAGTTATTATTGCTGTCTCATTTAATTCGTAATGCTGCTCGTTTCCGAAAGCACTTTCTTGAGATGTTTGATGTGATTTTTTCTGATTTAATTTTCGTTTTTTAGCCGGACTGCTTCCAATCGAAGTAATTTTAGTGTTATTTACTATATCTTCTTGGAAATAATTCAATGTGTCAATAGTCTCTTCCAAATATCCTAAGCAAATCAAATTGTCTTTTAATGATCGTAAGAACGCCAATTTAGAATATGGATTTTTTGATTGAAGTACTAGTTTTTGATTATCGTCTTGAAGTAAATTTTCTAAGCCCTCGTTTGATTCCTGAAGATTGAATAGCTTATTGCATGAATTAATAGAATTTTTGTCTAGATTTATTTCTATCAAAAGTTTATCATCATTCTCATCAAAATTATCCAATTTTATTGATTTTATTGAAGACAATGGCACATAATTTTTGAATACAAGAGCACCTTTAAAGAAGTTAGGCAGTGAAGTAGAACCTGAAACTATTGATCCTAGCTGATTAAACGATGTGCTTGCTATAGTTTCAGCAGTAGTACGTGGCTTCAAACGGCATATTATGATGTAATCTCTAAATAGAAAAACATATCTCTCACGGGCACGATTTTCAAAATCAAAAATGTAAAATGCATCAAAGCGATTTAATTTTTCATTTGTTTTTAACTCAACAGGCAAATTATGAATCGAATCGATTAATTGACGAGTTTCGATTTTCTTAAAAAGATCACAAAACAAAAAATATGCTTCTTGTAATTGCAAACTATTTTCTTTAGCTCTGACAGTATATTTAATTTGTTCCTTAAATAAAAAAATTAATTTGCAATATTTTACAATTAATAATTATTTTTCGGGAAAATGCGTGTTAATTCGTTTTTTTTCTGATTTAATGTTAATTTTCAATTCTAGGATACTTAATTTAAAATATGTTTCATAACATTTTCCAAAAAAAAAAGAAAATTTTTGTTCAATTATTTTAAATTTTAATCTTAGCTGTTATAATATAAAACCGGGTTTGTTTACAAACTTTATTAAAATTTTTAAAGTTTAAATTTCAATAACGTAGGTTATTATTCATTTTAGATAGGGAAGATAAAATATAAATTCAATGTAATTGCTTTAGTTTAATTTAAAACATTTCAAATTATTTAATGATTAAATATAAATTTAATACATACAAGCTCCAGAATTTAATTGGAATTTTTAGCGTTTCAACAAACCGTCGGCATTGTGAATTTTTGTACAAAAAAACAAGTACAAAAATTTTAAATCGTTATAACTTTTTTTCCTTTGGTCTAAAACTGGTTCTACAAAATGTATCATTTGTATCATTTAAAATTTTTGTTCTTGTTTTTTTGTTCAAAAATTCACAAAGCCCTAACCGTCTATGAATTCAATTAAAATCTATCTTGCTCTCATTTTTTTAAGAGTTTTAAACAAATTTTAACTGATTTTAATTAGTATGTTTAAAAAAATGAGGAAAATTCAAATTAGTATTCTAATTCAGTCAATTTACACTATTCTGCTTTTTCTAATTTTTCTTCATTATCAATTGATTCTGAATAAAAAATTTCTTTAATATAAAAAATAAAAAATGTTACTTGTAAAAATTGCCTGTACTGAATTAGTCGATCTAATGGTCTATTCAAGTAGTCACTTATCCAATATTCAGTATCGTTGTTTCTCAAATTTATATTCTTTAAGAAATAAAGTTACAAAAAAAAAAATTTAATTTTAGTTGAAAAATTTTACATCAAAAAACTTTCGAATTATTTCGTAAGAACTGAGAGTTGATTCGCTATATTGTCGATTTAATGCATAAGGAATATACAGTTCAAAATTTGATCTGTTTTTAACAAAGACTCGGCTCAATCGTTCAGTATTACCATCAGTCTCTATCAATTGAGTGAGAAACAGTCTTAAAATACCTCAAACATCATTTTTAAATATTTAGAAATTAATTGAATATCTTACACTTTGTGAAAAGCAAATATATCTTCTAAATTTAAAAATATAAAATCTCTTTTTTCTTTTATAATTTTTGGACAATCTGTTTTGCTTAATTCGTGTAAATATTTTTCAATCACAAACTGGAGATCTTTAACATATCGGTTTTCAATATCAATTATTTCAGCAAATGAATAATTTCGCTTAATTAGAGCTTCTTGTTGCTTATTACCAACAGAAATCAAATCATCACTATACACTTCACGAGTTGATCTTCGGTTAACTTGACCTATTGAAGTTGATTTTTTTTCCAAAAAACAAGCTGGTATCCATCCGATCTTAGGATTTTCATCCTTCCTAGGTCTTGTTCTAACTAAATAAAATCGTGGATCTTGTGAATCAAGAATTTCTACGAACTGGTTTTCAATTAGGGATAAAGTACTGTAACCAGCACTCTGTAAATCAGATGAAGTAAAGTCGCAATTTGCAAAATAAATCTCTGGTTCCTAAATTGAAATTTTTTATTTAATAAATCTATATATAGAAATATATTACTTCAGTCATTGTTTTTAGATCTTCACTACTTGACGAAGATCCTAATAAAATGTCGTTGTCTTGGCTAATGCTTCGTCTGCTTTGAAATTCTATGAATTTTTTATGAGAAGCTGTTTTCTTATTAATACTGACAGCTAAAAGTTAAAGATAAAAAAGATTAGTAAATATTTTATTTCTTTAAGATAAGAAATATAATTGATGTGTACTGATAATTAAATTATATAATTTTTTTTCTCAAACAAGTTTAATTTATGATTCAGAAATAAATTAATGATACAATTGGTTAGAATAAATGATAACCAAAATTCTCAACAAATTTGGACTTATTCGGAAAGAGAAAGCTTTTCTGCTATAAATAAACATGGCTGAGTAGTAAAATTTATAGGGTAAAAATTATTAGCATAAAAAATCTTACTCATGAGTTCAAATAATTATCTTTTTGGTAATTCTTAAATGTATATAATATAAATCGGTATAATCTGTTTTAAAATATTTTATTAAAATCAAATATTTGGCTATTTTTTCGATTTATCATTCATTCTCACTATAATTATCTTATAATTGATATTTAATGGCAAACAGATATAACAATTAAAAATAATTTATTATTTAAAAAAATTAAGACCATTAAATGAGATTCAAGAAAAAAAAGGAATCAAAAAAACATTTTCTCAAATAATATTCTTACTTAAAAGAAGTAAAAAAACGATGTTTTCTACTTACCTTCTACTTATTTAGTAATTTGTCAATAAATTATTTAAAAATAAGCTTTAAAATTCTTATTTTTGGTAATTTTTAGGTGAATTAATGAATTCAGATTCAAAGAGAAGCAATATTTTATTTTATTAGATATGATTTATCTAACTAAAATTTAAAATTACTATTTATAAGCTATACATTTATTCAGAGAGTTGTTTAAAGTTGAATTAATTTCATAAAGATTAAATCGCTTTTGAAATATTCTTAAATCTCAGTACACATTGATGATTTTATGCTAACTTTATGAATAATAAAGCGGTTAATTATATCTTGAATTGAAAGAAGAAATTTCTCAACTTGAGATCTGTCTGTTAAAATTTGGTCTAAATCTTTCTAATTTCAAAGATTTCAATTCATTAACAACACGTCAAGCATTATTGAAAAAATCAAATTGTATTTAAAAGATGATATATTTTAGTTTTCTCTAAATTGTATCTTGTTTAGAAATTTTAAAAATCAGAAATTTCATTTATAAATTTTTCAATGCAATTTTAATTCCAAAAGAATATAAATAGATGATATTAATTTTTATTTTCTAAAATTTTCTAATATTAAAGAAGACGTTAATCTTTAAACAGGTTTTTTTACTCTAAATCAGAAAAGAGGCTAAAATAATTGATTATAATAAATATATTATTTGGAATAATGAAAAAGCGATATACTAAAAAATTAAAAAAAAAACTTATAAATTATAACTTATAAATTTTTCACAAAAATAAACGAAAATATTTCAGGAATTTGTTTCGATCTATGATGCTATTATAGTTTTTATTCAAATATTTAGTTCAATTTTTAATTATAAAATGGAGTTTTATTTACCAGTAAAAATATATAAATTTTCAATTTAAACTAGATAAGAAATTACCTGATTTAGCATTTGTTCCAGAAATAGATAAATCACTTGTTTTAGATTTAATTGAAGATGTACTTTCAAGATCGTCATTAATTATAGTTTGTTCAGGCATATTTTGTTCATTTTGAGTTTGTTTTTTATCTAAAAACGTCTTAGTATATATTATTGTGTCTTTATTTTGATTAGTTTGGATGACGCTTGAATCCGAAATATTGAAAGCTGATAATTTTGACTTTTTATTTTCTGAAAATCGTACGAATTGTTTTTGATAATCCAAATCGAGTTTTTTAATTTTTGTTCTATCATACGCCTCTAATAATTTTGGCGGTACATAACAAATTTTATTAAGAGTTTTATATTTTGTTCGTACGAGCCACTTTTCAGGTTTATCATTATCTAGTATCTCAACAATGTCATCTTTACTAATAGTGATCTGTCTTTGCTCGTCGGTATAATCGTCCAACAAAATAAACTCTTTTAGTATTATCTCCTTTAGTTAAGTAGTTAAAAATTTTAAAAAGCTAGATTAATTTTAAAGTTAAACCTTTTCTGATTCGGAATGTCTTGCACTTAGACAACGTGTGATGTGTTCTTTAACATGTTTTTCAACCAGCTTTTCAGCTATTTCTTTATAACGACGTTCCGACTAAAATAAAATAATTATGCATACAAATAATAATGAATTTATTTCTTTGATCAGTAGTCTTGGGTACCGTCAAAGGCGATCACTGGCCGCGTGGAAAAAAAAATTTATCTACAAAATAATTGCAATGTTTTAAAGTTTTTTTTTCCTTTTAGCCTTTTGACAGTCTGGTTAATTGATAACCGGACCGGAAAAGATAGATTTATATAATTAATATAATAATTAATCTCTTTTTTAAATAATTACTTGATCTCAAATATTTTTAAAAACTCAAGTATATTTCAAATAAAGACAATTACGTCAATTGATATGAAAAAAAAACATAAACACTTTTTTGTTAAATTTAAAATATTTTAAATTCCGAAAATTCTACATAAATTCGTAAAGCAAGAATCTTACTGATTTAGCCGAATTGGAAGTGTCAGTATTATCTGAATAGGTGCAATGATCCGCAGATTTCTCCTGATCAGAATATACTTCTGAACTAGCACCTGTTTCAGGCTCAGTCATTGCTTCTACTAGGATGTTAATAGCGCTGTAAACAGCTCCCATTACGTTGCTTGCAGTACAAGTGTATTCGCCTGTGTCTAATATTGATATATTGATAATTTCAAAATAATTACATCCATCTTTTTCGTATATTTTAATTCTCTTATCTTGGACTTCATTGCTTATAGGCTTTCCATCACGAAACCAGCAAATTTCGGGTGTAGGTATTCCAGTTACTTTGCTTAACAAAGACAATTTTCTTCCTTCGTGAATGGTTTGACTCGTTGGCTTTATAATAAATTGAGGAGGTCGATACGTTTCTTTTCTTGAGTCGTATTGATATAATCCTTCAATTATTGGGCGTATTGTTTTTTTTGAATTCTCTGCAATTTCTAATTTAACAAAAGCAGAGATTTCACTTGATAAATTTTTAGCTCTTAATTCATATTTTCCCGAATAGCAGGGAAGACAATCAAATATTTCCAAATAATGAAATGTTTTTTCATCATAAATATCTATGCGGTAATCATCTTTTAATGGCTCATTATCTTTGAACCAAAATACTTCTGGACAAGGATCACCAGTTATATTAAAACAAATCTTCAAATCATCTCCTTCTTTTATAGTCAATGTTTCCGGCGGACGATCTAAAATTTTACATCTTTTTTCCTTAAAATTATGGAAAATGGTTAATTTTTAATTGATTAATTTTTAAATATACATCATTTGGTTCTGATATTTTTAAGATATCGACTATAGAATCCTCGGACTGGCTACTCGAGATCTCGGTTTCCTCCTTGACCGGCTGAAGATTTGAAGGTGGTACGTCTATATTCTTCAGAGGCGATACGCTACGCCGACTATTAGCAGGTGGTTCCAATTTTTGTTTAGCCAATTCTTTATTTGCTTTTACAACCAATATACCAATCGTTTTAGCTGTACCATGTTTATTAGACGCAACACATTTATATGACATTTCATCACTTAGCAAAGTATTATTTATTTTGAGTGAAGCATTTCCGGTTTCAAGACAATAAGAAATTTTATATCGAGGATTTGATGGTAAAATTTCACTGCCGTCTTCACAAAGCCATTGTATTTTAGGAATAGGATCTCCGATTACTTGACAAGAGATAACAGTTTCTCGACCTTCTAATCCATCAAGACATTGAAGTCTTTTTAGAAATTCAGGAGCACTCAAGTCGTATGGAACTAAATTTTTAAAATTGTTTTCGAACTCCATCAAATATTAACATAGCTAAAATACAATCAACAAAGATGAAATTAACGATAACCAAACGAATTTTATAAATAGATTTTTTCAATTCTAAAATAAGTAATGGTTTTAATTAAACAACGAATATAAATAAACTTTAATATTTTTTTATGCCGCTTTGTTTGAGATCAATTGTTTTTTTGTTCAATTTAGCTTGGTTATCTAACTCTTACTACGAATAATTAAATAGAAATCAGCTTAAATTAAGTTTTTGAATCTTTGATACTTTTTAATATTTGATTAATAGCTCTATGATTCAAAATAAATAATAATTATCTTAAGACTTAAATGAAGCAAAACTTCAATAGCAAATTCATGAATTTAAATAAGGTAAGAAAAAAAATTTCTATTAATCTTATATATAAAAATATATTTATTAAAGAAAATGCTTTTAATTTTAACAAAATTTTAAAAAATATTCAGTTATTAATTAATAAATTAAAAAGAAGATAAATATGTGCTAAACTAGAATTCTATTGAATTAAACATGAGTTAGTTTAAAAAAATTATTTCTTAAAAGGAAATGAGAAATTCTATGTATCTATTACCTACTCTAATAACTTAAAAATTGATACAATTAATCAAATCTAAATCTTGTTTTTAATTTTTTCGAATATTTATTTAGAGAATGAAACTGAAAAAAATATAGCATTCAATATTTTAGACCAAAAATAAGAAAAATTTGTTTATGTCTGAATTTATTAAAGAAAAAAGAAGACATAAAAACAAATGCTAGGCCAAATTTGGCTAAAACCTATTTCTTAATTATGAATATCTTCTTTTTGGATTATGAATTAACTTATCTTCAGAAAATCTTATTCGAATAATTTTTTTTACACTACAGTGAATGAAAAGAATAATAAAATATCAGCTTGTCTGTAAGTTTGATTACAAATAATGAAAAATTATTCGAAAAAGAAAATTCCATGTTTTATGAAAATATTTAACCTTTAAATTTTTCTTAAACCTGACCATGCTAGCTTACTTAGCCTTTATATTTATATTAAAAAGATTTTTCTTAGGCTTGTCTTAATATGAAATTTAACTGAACAATTACCGCTCATATGCTTCAAAGATCCCCATTTTTAAAAATTAATTAAATTATTAAAAAAACCTTCGAAAAATTAAAATATTTTTTACAACAATAATTGATTTTTTTTAAATTTATTGTTTTATTTTCTAAATCAATTTTAATATTTTAAATCTTTAAATAAATATTAGATTAAATTTGCATTATTGTTTAGCAATTATAGTTTAATTGCGTGCAATACATAAATCTATTTAAATTTTATTGTTGTCGTTTAAGTTTCACAACATTTTTCATAGATTAGATTTTTAATAAGAAAAAAATTTAATTTTAAATTTAATTTTAAAAATTATTTCTATTGATTTTGAGGAGTTATTTTTTATATTCAATTAATTAAAATTTTGTCTCTTTTACTTTAAAAAATTCCATTATCCAACGATATTCACAAAGTTGTGAAAAATTATGATAAAAAACGAAACACCCTATAATACTCGAGGAAATTTTCAATCAAAGCATTTCAAAATAAGATTTTTTAATTTATTAAAGTTTAAAACTAATTAATAAAAAATTATAAAAATTATAATTATTTATTTGTTTATCTGAATGGAGCCAAAGCATCTTAAGAAAAATTTCAATACTAAATCAATTCAACCAATTTATTTTAAAAAAATAATATGGATAATCTATTTATAAATTAAAGCAAAAATTTACAAAAACTATATAACTAATCAAGCCCAAGTTAATTGTGTCTTTTAAAACAAGCCCAAGTATCAGTTAAAATCAATTAGAAAAAAGAAGATTCGCAAAAATCTTTAAAAATTCAAACTCATTTTTAAAAATAGTTATTTTAGCGATAACTATGGAAAAATTTGGAAATTTTGGAATTGAAAAAATAAGCACTTCATCAACTTAAATAAAAAAAATTTTTGTGACAGCAATTTTTAAATTTTTTGAATTTTATGGTAAAAATATTCTAAAAAATTTAGGAGATTAATTTAATTTAGATGAATATAAGTTATTAAAAACCAAAAATAGTTAAGGCATAAAAATAAAGAATATAAATCGCTGGTATTGACGGTAATCAAGCAGAGTATAGTGGTCTGAATATATATTTTTTTTAAATTTTTTATCTAATTTTGATCAAAATTATTTACCAAATTTTACAAAAAATAACCAAAATTAACGTAATTTTTAATTTTGGTTAAAAATAAAATCGTTAAAAAAAAAGTTAAATTTTCAATTTTTGGATAAAAAAGCCATTTTCTCAAAATTTTTTGGCTGTTTTGAGTTTTACCAAAATTATCGTAAAATCTTATTAATTTACATAATTTTTAGTAAAATACTGGGATCAATTGATTGAAATACTGGAATTGTAACAATAAAAAATTAAAGTTAAATAAGATCTATTTCTGTAGATCATCTAATTTTAAATTTTAGGTTAAAAGTTAAAGTTAATTTAAAGATTTTTAATTTATATATTTTATTAATAAATATAAATAGATTTAATTTTTAATTTAAATTTAATTATATTGATAAATTGAATAAAGTACAATTAAATAAGAGAAAAAATTAAATTTTATGAAAAAATTGTAATGACTTCACGCCCAGATCCTCTAACCAATAGCACTCTATTTAAGCCTTCAGTTGCAGCATTTATGTAAGTCAAATCTAAATAAATTTAATTTAAAATAAGTAAAAAATATAAAATTTTTAAAATATTACAATTGTAATCAGCAGTTCCTTGATTTTTTGGTGGTGCTGGGATATTCATCAAAACCAAATTAGAATCTTTTGATTTTTCTAAAATCTTTTTGTTTAATTCCACAGCTGAATGCATTTTACGTATTGTTTCAGTATGAAAAATAGATGGTCTTGAATGATCTTTGTTCACAGAAAAAGTATATTGATTTGTCTCTGAAAACGGTTGCAAAAAATTTGAATTCAATTTGTTTAGTTGATCATGAATCGCTTCTGGTTTTTCTATGCTCTTTGGCATACTATTTCTTCTTAATCTATCTAGTATAATCTGTGGTTCAACATCGGTTCTTTTCTCATTCAGCTTCATACTTTTGACTAATTCTTCTCTTTCATGTAATTTCAGTGTTTTTTCATATGTGTAAGCTGAAATTTCTGCATCATTCATTTCAATTACATCAACTTCAGCATCGATTCTTAAATGATACATATATTGAAGCAGATCATTTTTGATTTGTACACTATGCTCATTTTCTCTTGCTACAGTAAATACTCTAAGTTTACATTTTTGCCAAATTTTATGTTCTTTAAGCAAAAATACGATTAGTAACAAAAGACCACCATCGTGAATAATCCACCATAAATCAATTGTCCCATTTTGAATTTCAGTTTTAATATTTACAGGCCATGTTTCAATACCCTTAGTAATAATCAATGCTGAACCATTAACACTACAAAATCTTAAAGTCTCTTAAATTTTTTTAATTAATTAATTATTATCAAAATAGTGATTTTAGTTAATTTATCTTACGAACAAAAGACGATAAACTTAACGTATTATCTATATAGTCATTTTCTAAAGATTTATCTTTAAGAAGATCTTTGTTCCATCTTTCTGGCCAATTAATTACAATTGTATTGTGCCGAAGACCACCTAATCCTTCAGTTTGTATTCTTAAAAAAAAACAAATTCAGCTAAATTTTTACTTAACATTATTTAACATTAACAATATTCAAGTAAATTAAATGATTTATTTTGTTCTAATTTCTTAATAAAATTTTTAAAGACTAACGATTTAAGCAAAAATAAGATTTTTTAGAAAAGAATGAACTAATATAATTTTGATTTAGAATTTTTTTTTAATTATATGTGTATTAGACTTACAAGTGGCAAATTCCTTCTTCAATGCTTGATGCTACTAAGCTGTCACTGAATCCTTTGGCTTTGTATTCATTCATTATATTTTTCAATTTCTATTTAAAAAATTAAAAGTTATTTTTCTTTTGGAAGTTTTTTATTAAGATATACTATTTTGCAAGCTTTGGCCAATTTTGAATCTTTTATATAATCTCCTTTGATTACAGTTGCCGACACAAATAATCCTTTTCCGGCTTTAAGTTGTGATGCAAATGCAAAATTGTTTGGATTTTGTACTTGAATATCACATTCTTGATATTCATTTTTATCGGTGTCATCCTTTTTCGAAATAACATCATTTTTTTTTATATCACATTTAGCCAATAATAAAATTTGGGGTCTCCAGTTTTTAACATGTGGAGGAGATTCTTCTAACTTTAGTAAGGAATAACGAGCTGCACTCATTGATAGACCCTGAATGCCATCACCCCATTCTTTTTCAGCTCTAAAATTATCAAAAATAGAATCAATTTCTTATTTAATAAAACATATTTACCCTTTGAACTCAATGTACTTATAAATAATAATAGCAATCATTACAGCAATAATAGCGTAGAACCACTTGACAATAAACATTATTAAAAGGCATAAAAAAAGTCCTAAAACTGATAGACTCCAGTGATAGTATTTATATCTAGGACGCCAATTAGGTGTTTTTAAAATTGTCTGAAGAGCACACGCCATATTTATAAAACCATAACACATTAAAAAAAACATAGTAATAAGTGGATTTAGATAGTCTACGTTTCCTAGTAGAATTCCACACCAACAAAAGAACAAAGTCAGAATCGAAGCTCTGAATGGTTCGCCTCGATAACTTTTTGAAAAAGGCTTTAAGAATGGTATAAGATCATCATTTGCAACAGCTTGTAAAAGTCGCGGAGCTCCTGTTAAACTTTGCATTCCAGCACCAAATGTAGAGAAAAATGCACCAAACATTATAACCCATTTATTTGGCCATGCAAGCAATGCAACTAATAATTTTTTATCTATGCTATCACCGAACTTGTCTCTTAAGAGAAGACCATCCACGCATGCAGCAAATGTAAAAACGTTAGACATATCTTATTTTTAAATATTAAATAGTAAACTTAATTTAATTTAATTCATAGCAGAACTTAAACCTAAACTTAACCAATTTAAGTTTGGGTTTAAGTTTTGCTTATTTTTAAAGTGATAAAAATTTACAAATAAATGAAGTAACTAAAACAGCTGCTATAGTTCCTCTTGGTATACTTCGAGAGGGATCTTTAAGATCCCCGGATCGATTTGAACCAGCCATAATTCCAGTTACGGAAGGAAAATAAATGCCAATCAAAATTAGAAATGATGTCAGATCCTTATTCAAAATTTCTACCTCTGGCAATCCTTTTACTCCAGGCAAAACTTCATTTTCGTCCAAATAATTTTGTTTATAATTTGCTGAAATCAAATTAATAAATATTAAAAAACAAAAGGTCAATTTTTACCCAAAATAGGCTCGCTGCTTGACATTCCTGGAATACCCTGCTTGATTCTTACACTATCTTCCATCTCAAAAAAACGACATAAATGTGCAAATTTTTGACTAACAAAATCATCAGTTATGTATTCTTTTCCGTCGATTTCTTCTTTTTTTTGTGTGTTGTTTTTATTTTTTATAGATTCATAATATGGCCCACAATAAGCTTTCCACAAAGGGCAAATAAAACTTTCATTTCTAGTAAAATCTAAACAATGTTTTTTGTTATGACAATAGCTCTGCTTATTTACAACGTATGATTCGTATCTTATTAACCTAGTCTCATTAAAAACACAAATTCTAAAAAACAAATTATCAATTAATTTAAATAAGTTTTTAAATTTTGATTACGGTAAATTTGGAGGTGAGAAAGCACTTTTTATTACACCAGCATAAATGCATACTACAGATAAAATAACTGCAACTAAAGAAATAGGAGCTAATTTGCTAACAAATTTTATTCCGATAAAAACACATAGACCTATAATAATCAAAAATAATGATCCATAAATGCGGAAATTTTGAAATGCATCAGATTGATTTTCGATGTCACCAATCAATGTACACTGTGGGCACATATATTTGAGGAATATTTCAACTGCACCAACTATGTACATTGAGCCTGCTACAGTTGTTCCCAAATAAAAGAGTATTCCTACAGCTCCACCAAATTCAGGGCCAAGGGCCCGCGAGATCATGAAATATGGCCCACCAGCCGGAACAATACCATTCGTGGCGATTGCACTTGTTGATATAGCAGTCAGCAAAGTCTTTTTAAAAGTAGAATTAAATAAAATTAATTTATGTTTTACTAATATAATTAATTAGCTTACGCATGAGCAACAAAGCAAAAGTATAAGAGATGCTTGAAATGCACCAGCTATTCCAACAATCCATGAAGCTCTTATAAATAATATGACACCAAGAATGTTTTGAACACAGGGTAGAAAAACTCCTAATACTGTTCCTAATTTGTTACTAGGCTAAAAAATGAATACATATTAATATTAAATACTTTTTTTTCATAATTTTATTACTTTAGGAGTTTTTTCACCTTTTGAATCTTTATTAGGTGGTATAACGCTATCAAAATTAAGAATGCTATTTAAAAAATTTCCAAGTGGTTTTTGTTCATATTCCTTGAATTCGTTCAAAAGTGTTATATGTATTTAAATAAAATTAAAACTAAATTACTTCATAAAGTTCAAGATTGTTTGGATTTGGATTAAGAGGTACTTTTACTTCATGTTCAGCATCTTGGTTTGTCTCATTGGTTTTAAATGTTTCAGTTTTCATTGTTATATCTGTTTGTTTTTTATAATTTAAATTTAAAATTTTTAAAAAAATCAAAAAAATGAAGTCTTAAAAAAAAAGCTTATCGATTGGACATTTTCCTATTATTTTTAAACTATTTTTGATAGATGCTTTAAGCTCATTTGAAAGCTTTGATTAAATACTTTTGAATTAGGCGCTTTTCTTTTGTATTTTTATTTCAATTTTAATTAATAGATTATTTAAAATTGTAATCTTAAAATTGTTGAATATTTTTTTTTATTAGCTTTCCTGTCTTGTAAAGGAATGATTTTGCAGCTGTTGATACTATCAGACATCTTTCCTTTTTAAACAGAGTAGTTCCAACCTAGAAAAGGTTATCTGAGAGAGAACTAAAATCCTAATCAATCGAAGACTTCAAGACAACTTTAGATAAATTGACTGTCATAAAGCAGTAATTGGCTTTGATATTCTTGTTAGGATGCCACAAGAAGAACTACTTACTAACTATAAATTAAAATAACAGAGAGATATAAATGCACTATTTTTTTTAGGCTCCTAGTATTTTTTAATGCTATAATCTAGTGGTTTGTATGGGGTTATTTATTTAATTAGAAGGATCAAAGGTTCAATCTTATGAGAAGAAATAGGAAGCGTATATTTAGAAATATGTGCCGTAATGAAATAAAATCAGTTTGACTGAGAAATAATTTAAATTTGAAAAATCAACTGAGCTTTAATTAGGTCTGTAAAATCAACTGACTCAACTGTGGTTAGCTCTGTCCTAGATCAGAGCCGTTGATTAAAAGGTTTTCAAAATGAGAAAACTTACCCTATTAAACTTTTGAGTAATATAAGAAAAAGTATTATTTTAGTAGTTTATTATCATTTAATTTTTAGTCAGTTTTCTCAAATTAACTAATTAGGATAGAGTGAACAATATGAAAAAATCATAATATTTGTTATTAACATTTAACAGTAAAAACGGCGTTTGATACCTCTCGAATCAATTAGTCGAACTAATTGATTTTACGTTTGAAAATTAATTCTATTATAATTTTTTAAGTTTAAATCAATTTAAATTTTTTAATAAATCACATTAAATTCGAGGATAATTAAAAACGCATTAAACAAGCTTTAAATTAAATTTGAAAAAAAATAAAATAATTTCGTTACTTTTAATCCAAAATATTAAAATTAATTAAAATTAATTATTACGTATGATCATCATATAAAATATAAAAAAAAATAGAATGTATTCCAAATAAATTGACTACATTAAACTAAAATAATTTCTACTAATCATCTAGTTATTTTGTTTATTGAAATAACAAAAAAGAGAATGAACATCACATTCCACTTAATTTTGTGATAATGAGTTGTTAAGAATTATTGCAATATAAGATAATTAAACAAATTCTCAAATTATGACGGAATAACATTGTTAATACTTGAAAAATCTAGATTTTTAAGAAATATAGTAGATTCTATAAAAGCTGCTGTTTATAGATTCAAACAAATTTTTAATTAGAAGATAATCGATCTTGGAGTAGAATGCAAATTCATCTTGTTCCTGGCGTGCATTAAATAACTCAAATTTTACCCTTTGAAATAAGATAATTATTTGTAGTCTCAAATTGTCTTTTTTTAAATGAATAACAAATCTCTGATTATCTATACACTGGAAAAAATATAGACGAATTTTAGATTTTAAAAAGTAAGTTTTTACTTAAATAATTTTTATAATATAACGGGTTTAAATTTAGTTCAAATGATAAGATTAATAATTAAATTTTAAAAAAATTGACTTTTTCCTTAATATTTTTTTCATTCATTCTAAAGACAAAATCAAACATTTTAAAAAGAGGTGAAAAAAAATTCATATTTATAGCTATTCTTATTTTATTGATAAATGTCATTCGCCTATTTTATGTAAAAAAAAACCTTAAATTCATTTTAAATTAAATTTCAATTATTTATTTAAAAGTGTGCCACTTTCAAGCTCAATAGTTTAATTTAATCTATAAGAAACTTCAAATAATTAAACACATTATTTTAATATTATTTAAAATATAATATTTGAAATATTTTCCTAAAATAATGTTTCTTTTTTAATGTGAAATGAGTTATTAAACCATTTTTAATTATGATTCTTCTTGATTTTATCTCATCAATAGAAACAAAATAAATGCATTTTTCTTTTATTCATAATGAATATCCAAGAAATAAGATCCAAGAAGTAAGAATAAAAACTGATATATGAAATAGATGTTATTATTAAAACTAGGTTATTAAAGCATTCAGAATTCATTAACTTAAAGAGTTATCCTAAAATTTAGAAATTTAAGAAGTGTCTTGAATAAACATTAAAATTGATAGCTAAAGTTTTCAATAATTTTTGAACCAAATCCTCTTTATTAATTAAAACTTGAACATTCTTACCTGTTAAAAAATTACTATCTGTTTTTTGGACCAAAAATTTGACTTTAGGTTGATATGAATTTTCTAATGTTTGTGCCGAAAGACTTATGCTATCTGAATGTTCATTTGCTGCCATAATCGATCAAAATTTGCTTCCAATAAAATATAATTCTAAAATTAGAAAAAGTTTGAAAAATATTAAAATTCTAATATTTTCGAATTTAAATTTGGCGAATTTGCTCAGAGAGGTATAAAGAAATTATTACAGATATATTCATAATTTTGTCGATTAACCATCGATTTATTTTGGATGCATCCAGAATAGAATTATGAGACTGCGATTTTTTGGAGGAGAGTGCCAAACAACCGAAGAATTGAAAAAAATATTTACCATAAAATAAATTAAAATAATAAGATTAAATTGACTTATTCAGTTAATGGCCCTTTTTAAAAGCCGATATTCTTAAAAAAAATTTATTTTCCGAAAGATTTCAGAAAATAAATTGTTATTTGTTTTTGTCATATCTTGTCTATTCTATATATATGTATAAATATCTGTATAATATAAACCAGTTTTGATTAACTTTCAATTTCTGGTCTTTTGTTTTTTAGCTACGCGTGAAAAAAAAACTAGTTTATAACGTTTTTCAAAAGCAGTTCAGTCTTTAATTTACAATGTATCTAGCATGTCTGAAGTTAAGTTTTGAAAACAAAAAATCATCTCTATTGTGTATGACCGTGCATCAATTTTATTATTATTCTTGTCGTAATTACACATTGTTCAAGAATATAAATAATTGATTTTATAAGTGCTTATTTAATTCGAGCCATTTAAAGTGCAGTTTTACCATAAATTTTTCCACCAAAAAAATCCCTTTGAATTAAATAGAAAACATTTAAATTATAATCAAGACAAAATAAAATATTAATATTAATTAGAAACTGAAATAGGTTCATCTTAATTAATCAATCACGCTAATAAATGAAAAATTACAAATAAGGAAAAATGAATAATTAATGCTAAATAGATAAATTTTGAAATTTTCTATTTATTTGGTGCAGTCCGAGTTGGCATCCAACAAAATCTAATTTAGTTAGAAATTTTTGTTTCAAATATGATAAGTGTAAATGTTTTTGTCTTATAATTATGATCAGAATTTTTCCAAAAAAAAATATTTTAACTAGAAAATTTATATTTCTAAAAGCTTATATTAAGCAATCATTAAAAATTGGTCTTGATTGAATTTCGATATTTTTTCAAATTTTAAAATGGTTTGGGTTGCAAAAGTTAATTGCTAATAAAAAAATTGAAATTAATATTCTAAATTATGTTATGTAAATAAAAATATAATTTCCAGAAAGAGTTTTTTTGTTTTTTATTTTTTTTTTAATTAGATGGTTTTCCATTTTATTTAAATTTCACTTATAGCCTAAAAGATATAAATTTATAAAATTCGATATAAATTTATAAGATATAAAGATATAAATAATTTAATTCTTTATAAAACGATTAATGGTTATTTGTATTGTTTAATAGCTATAAAAGGTCAACTCAAACTTGAAAATAAAAAAGCAAAGATTTTTGTTTTTTAAGTTGCTGAGCTATCAAGCATTTCAGTTTTTATAATTTAAAAATTTAATCATATAAATAAATTTTTCCAATCACTTTATTCAATACTTTATTATACTTTTTGAAAAAAAATTATAATTTTTCAAAATAAACTTTATTGTATTTCAAAACTACCCTTAAACTATCTTAAATACTACCCTTAAGAAGATTTGTTGGAATTAAATTGAGAAATTAAAAAAAAATGAAAACAAATTTCGATTAACTTGACCTATTTAAAAGTACTGAGTCACACAAATTAGTTGCCCATACAATGCCTTTTGATAGGACTCTCAATGAACTGGACTTGGCTTGAAAAAAACTTTATCTCTTGGCTTGAATCCGTTGACTTTTATTTTCTGAAAAAGCTCTTGTAACTAATTGCTATCAAATGTTATTGTTTGTATTTCGCTTAAATCATGATCTGAAATTGTATTGATTTGGCGGATTTGGTTCTTTTCCTTGATTAAAATTTTCTCATTCTTAAAATCAAAATTAGCCTCGAATTTTCTGAAAAATTCAAAACCAAGTGTAGTTGGCTCCGATAAGCAAAAATTTGTGTTCTACCTCCAGATTATTTAATTTTATTTTCACTTGACCAACAGCAGACTTAACTTCTTCTTCTAATGCTGACATGATTGACAGATTTTTTCTACGCAATTTCAACCCTTTTGAGTTAAAGCCTGTTTTGAAAATTTCTCTATCTTCTAGCTTAGATGTTTAGGTAACGAATTTGGACTAATAAATGAAGCACTAGAATCAGAGTCAGTCAAGAAACGTATTTCGACGTTGAAAATCATATCGTTATTGTTAAGATTTAAGCTCTTTTTAAAAATTGAGTTTATGTTGGTTAAAAGATTTCAATTTATTGAAAAATAAAATTATAAAAGAAGTTTCCAGAACAAAAGCATATGAAGTAGATAAGAGAATTGAATTTTTTTTAAAAAAATATATTATTACTAAAAACAAAGTGTATACATAAATTAACAAATTCCTGGAGGCGATAATAACTGTACAACGTTATTTTCTGATTGCTCATTTTTATTCAAAATATCGTCAAAATTCCCAATCCATTGTCCATTTTGAATTTCTTCCTCTATACGATCGAACAAATGAGCAAATTCTGGAAAATTTTTCTTTAATTTTTTACAAAACTCAACTACTTCATCATATTGTTCAATTTGAGCTAATGATTCAATAACTTGATGGGCTGTTTCTAGAATTATATTTAATCTTTTTAACGACGCTGCTGTGTCAAGTCTTTGGCTAGCATTTGTAAAACATCTCAGAGCCTGACTAATTCGTTCATGTTGCCCATGCATTTTTCCTTTATCTAAATATTCTAAAGCTTCTTTTAATAATTTCATTGCTTCGTGCTCATTATCTAATCCTTCGATTGTTTGATTAACTTCAATATTTGTAGTTTCGATTAGTTTTTGTATTGTGCAAGTTTCTTTAGTTTCTATTTCAAATTTTTCCAAAAATGAAATAATTGATTCATGGGTTGCTATTTCCGTATTCATGCTTTCTTGTCCCTCTTCTTCTGTCATTGCAGTAGATAAACTTAAAGCTACAGCCTCTTGATAATCTGACTCTGAATTATTAATTAGTAATGATTTACAAATTGCTAATTGAAATTCTACTTGTTCTTCAGACATAGCGTTGCTGTTGTATTCAAGATTGTCATTAATAAAACTATCGCTTTTTAGATCTGTTGACACTAAATTTTGATTTTCTGATAAAGATAATGCTATTGCATTTTGCAAATCATTGTCATGTTGCTCGTTTTTTTGTTGAGCTTCCGATAAAGATAATGCTTTGGCCAATTCAATATTAGCTTCTTCTAATTGTTTATCTCTTTGTAATGATTGTTCTAAAGCCCGTTGTAGCTCTATATCCTCGTCTTTAAAGTAATCTCCTCTAAACGTCTAAAATAATGAATTTAAAAAAATTTAAATGAATATTAGAAAACATCAGTACGAAACATTTTTAAATTTACACCAGATTCTTTTAAATGTGTGTTTCGTTCTTCATGTTCTATAGATCTATTTTCTTGATCTTTTTTTGATGCTGTGTACGATTCACGATTTCTCTTGTACTCATTCCTATTATTTGTATGATTTTGATTTCTATTTTTATTACTTTTAGTGTTTTTTTGTACGTTTTCATCTTCATTTGTTCTTCTGTTTTGACGTTGCTGTGGAGCTGGTTCATCATTGTCTGTGTTAACTATTTCTGAATGCAAAAGATAAGCTATTAATCCACCAGTAGCTGTGGATGTTCCGATAGTAGCTCCGCCAGCCAAAGAAGTTGCTCCTAAAATTGCCGGACCAGCCACTACTGCACCAATACCTATGGCAGCACCAGCAACAGCACCAATCGCTATTTTACCCCATAATGGAGTTTTATTCCAATTATTTTTCACTTTAGTTGCTGCTTTTTTACATTCATTTTTAACCGTTGTACAAACAGTTTTAGCTGTAGATACAACAGATTTATAAGCTGATTTTATTTTATTACTGAAACTTTTAGCTCCTGAAACGACACCATCTTTTATTTTGTTAAAAAAACCAAAAACCATATTGACGTATATCTAAAGTTAAAGTTTAAATAAAATTTACATAAACTTAGCAAAATGCCCTTTAAGCTATATATTATTATAAATCTTGATAACTTTTTTTTACATAGTATCGTATTCGATACATACAAAAATAACTAAGATATAGTACAAATATATGTATGCCACCCAATAATTCCAAATTTTTGGTCATATCGATATAATGTTATTTTGATTCAAAAATAGGAAACTCTGTGAGGCATTTGTATTCAAGAAAATATTGCATCTTATTTACTGATCTAAATTATCAATTACTAATTGAAAATCCCTTAATATGTCTATGATGAGTTTAATAATGTCAATTCTTTTTCTTATTAAGCAATAATTAAAATTTTGCTTCATGAAAATTAATATTTTTTATTTTACATGCATATATTTTTATTTATATATACTTAACAAGCTTTTTTTATATTATAAGTAAGACCACTAAACTTTAGTATTAAATAAAAATCTTAATTTTAATTTTATCATTTTTTCGAATGGGTTTTTTCTCACTTGTTCTTTTTAATCTTATCAAATTAGCTCAGCTCTCTTTATATAATAAAAATAACACAAATTTTCAAGTAATTAAAATATTTTTTTTTTTATTTTTCAGATATAAAAAGCTTGTTGAAAAATATAAAATTATATATCTTAAGCCTGTTGATTTATAATTTGTAGAAAAGTTGTTTAAGGTATTTTTGTTTCAAAATTAGGTTCATGGTAAATTTTAAACTGCACTTAACAAAACCATTGACCTAAGCATTGGTTTAAGCAAAAGTATAATTTTAACACTTGGTACTTTTGTATAATGGTCGATTAGATTATTAAACTATTGAATTATTTATAAGTTTAGTTTTCAAACATATCAACTTTTTCTTCAACTGTACTTTTCATTTAAATTAACTCTCGTAAACGGACTGTCAAAGGACTTTTAGTTCACTTTTCGGTCAATATAGTTTTAATTTTTTTATTATCATTTATTATTATTTTAATTTTATTTAAAGAAAAAAAAACGTGATCACTTATATTTGGAATATGTCTGCAACCAAGAAAATTGAGATTATAGATTTCAAGGGTTACTTAAAAACACCAACAAATTTAGAGGAAGATTTGCAATATTTTATCGATGCCAATTATGCAAACGATACAAATTATTTAAGAGATGAATTCATGTTACATGAAGATGCCTTGAATCGTCCAATAATTGTTTTATGTGATGTTAATAACTCAAAAAGCGTCGACGAAGAGTATTGGATAATATTATTTTTAACAAAAAACGAAAATAATAATCCTGTTGGTTTGATTTACTATTCAAAAATCAATTGTCAAAAAAAAAACATTCAAAATTTTCAAAAATTTTTATATGATATATTTGGAACAAATTTAGAGATTTTTGAAAATTTTTTTGATTTTAACTCGAATGATTTCATATCAAGTTTATCAAATATTAAACACATTCACAAATTGGCTTTCGATTTTAATAAAGTTAAACAAAACAAGCTAGCATTTAATCACAAGTATGTCTTAAAATTAGATATACTGATAATCGAAAAGTTTTTCGGAAAAGACAGCCAAATAAGGATTACTTTTCCGAAAGTTTTAGAAAAAATTATCGTTTCATTTAAACGAATTTGTTCAAATGTTAAGACATTCAGATTAGGAAATGTGAAAAAATTGACTGATTTATTGAATAAAATCAATTTTGCACCAAAACCATTAGATAAGCGAGATCTAAGAATTGAAATCCTAAAAATTATCAAGAAATTAGTAGAAAACGGCCAAAAAATTGAAGAAGATTCAAATATAAACAGGTTTTTTGAAAATAATAAAAATCATTATATTGAATCAATGAAATTTTATCGAGACAATTGGTTGAAAAATGAAAAAACTGTGCGAAATATAGATAATTTTAATATAGCTGCTGAATATCGACTTGAATATTTGGTTTTGATGGGAAAGCTAGCAAAAAATGAGTTAAAATTTTATTATTTAGATCAATTTATAAATATTTTCGTTCCTATTGAAGATCTTAACAAGCATAGAGATGAATTACTTGTCAAATTTACACCCAGAGATGTCGAAATTATAATGAATCATGAAAAAGCTATATGGAAGGTCTGTGATAAACTTAAATTCAATGATCTATTAGAATTACTGGGAGATAAAGTGAAGCCTCATGTAAATTATAAATTTCACGAGAACACATTTAAAAAAGCGATTCTATCTACAGCAAAATCTATTAATAACGAAAAATCTTCACTCTTGATTATTAAATTGATTTTGATGCATTTAAAAAGCCAGGATAGAAAATTAGACAATGAAGTAGCAAGTGTGTTGAAAAAGCTTTTAAAGAATATTCCAGAAAATGATGAAAATTTAATAGATCACTGTGAAAGAATAATAAATGACCCGAAGCAAGATACAGATTTGACTAAAATTTTAGTTAATTATTTAGTTGAGGTACTCACTAATAATGAAAATGATGCGTTGCGAAAAAGAGTATTTGAAATATTAAATAAAAACGAAAAATTGTTAGCTGCAGAGTCAAAAACTATTTTCGAAAATGAGCTATTGATAACAAAAAAAATTTGGAATTATGAAAATATCTTTCAGCAAATTAAAAATAGTTCCAAAATAAACGTAAGCTTTTTCAAAGAATTGGACTTCAGACAAGCAAAAACCAAGGAAATTATTTCCCAAATTAATGAAAAAAATCTTCAAAAAATACCAAAAAGTTTTGTTGAAAAGTACTTACAATACATTAGCTGTTATTCAAAAAATGAACATCTAATTGAAATCGCAAGTGTTTTAATTAAAAGTAGATATGTGACTCTAGCAGATATTTTAGTTTTATTAAATAATGAGAATATTCAAAAAGAAAACATTTTAAATCTGATTCATATTGCTCATAATTACGGTGAAAAAATCCCCAAAGAAATACTAGATAGACTAGAATGTATAGAAAATAAGTCAATATTCATAAAGAATTTGATTCATTTAATTGCTAACAAAAACTTTCCTTTAGCCAAAGAGGATCTAGTTTCAAAAAAGAGCATAAATGATATTTATGAAGAGTTTGAGATAAAATTAGTATATGAAAACGACTTGACAAAGAGGGTTCAATACTTTGACGATTTGATGTTAAGTCTTAAAAAAACGAATGAAAAAGTCAATATTAATGCTACCAATATTCTTAAATCGTTATTCAATTCATCTGTTGATATCACAAAGTTGAATGATTTTATGAGTAGAATAAAATTTTATGATAGGTCAATTTATTTGAGTTTGATTTTGCATAAGATCAAGAATATAAGTGAAATTGATGATATCAAATATTGTTTAACTATACTTGAGCAAATGCTTAATAGTAATAATGATTACTCAAAAGAAGATATTTTAAGTTTTCTTTCAAAGTATTCACTGGTTGTTGATAATGAGGAAATAAAAATGAAGGTAAATTCGATTGTAGAAAAAGAATCAACCCCAATTTTGCATAAAACTGACAAACAATATTTGGACGATTTTTTGATCGAATTAGAAATAATTATCAAAAATCATCAGTCAGTACCTTTTGAGACAGTAAAAAAACTTGCCAGCTTTAATGACATATCTCATGCTGTTGAGAAAGGATTTTCAAAAAATTTGGTAACAAAATTGATAGAAACAATAAATGACAGATTAGAACTTTTGAGCTTAAATGGTATAATTTCAATTATAATACAAGCTTTATTGACTCATAAGCATGATGTGCCCACAAAAGTTATAAAAGAAACTTGGAATATATTGAAAATGAATAAAGATGAAGAACGATTAGTTGCTCTGATCAAAGGCTTGAGCGCATGTGAAATATTTAATGATGAATTAGGACAAAAAGCGATTGAGTGCTTTAAAGACGAAAATGCAGTCAATGTTTTACGAATTGTTAGCTTACAGTTCATTATCAATACATTACCAAAAATAAACGAAAAAGATTCATTACTAAAATATCTACAAGATTTATCAAAATCTAAAGATTTTAATTCATTAAGTCAGTTAGCTTTTTGTAGTTTAAAAAGATTTGGCTCAATTGATAATTTTGAATCAGATTTTCTTGAAAATTATTCAAATATGTTAGGATCACGTGGAATGGATGAGCTTTGGAAAATATTCGTTGAAAACAAATGTCAAAAAAGTAAATATTTGTTTTTGTATTATTTTACAAATTCATTAATGAAAAATCATCCTATCGATTTGAGCATATTTTCAAAGCAATCTGAATCAGAATGGGAAAAAGAAATACTTTGTAATGAGATTGTTTTTAATGGTATCACAAATCAAATTCTAAATGAATTTGAATTGATCAAATTCAGAGAAAACATTAGCCAATTAGAGAAAGCATTAGCTGGATCAAACGAATACTCAATTGAAAAAGTACTTGATTTATTGGTTCTAAAACAAATTATCTATGGTTTAACATTTTCACAAATAAATGACTTATTATCAATTTTAAATTTTGATAATATTTTCATCAAGCAAATATTTAATGACTTTAAAAGTTTTTTTACAAATGATTCGTGGATTCAACTTTCATTAAAAAATATGAAAGTAAGTTGGAATGACAAAAAAGAGCTTTCAAGGTTTAATGAAAAACTAAAAGTGTACAATATAGCCACAATAATAAACTTGTTTAGGAAAATTGAAACTTTAACTGAAAAAAGTTTAAAAGACTTTTTGAATCTTTTAGAAACTCTAGAGAATAGCGTATTGTCTATTGGTGAAATAGAAGAGTTTCTAAATTTTAGAGTTGGTAATTGCGTAACTCTAGGTGGTATAAAAAGAAAATTTGAATCGATATACTTCGAGTTTGTTGTTGAAAAAAGCCTGTCAAATTTAAATATAACAAATAATGAACTGTTGATTTCGTTTCAAAGCAAACTTAAAAAACTTTACGATTCAAAATGGTCACTTATTAGTTTGATTAAAATTTTGAAAACAATTACGAATGAAGAAAGGCTTTATTTAATTTATTGTTGTATGGAAATAGTTCACGAATATGGGCTTAGAGAAAATGACACAGATATAAAAGGCGAAAGTCTTTTAGATAATCTCTTGAATGGAACGATTAAAAATCTTGAAGCAGTTATACATGCTCAAGCCATTTTTAATAGTTTTAAAGGATCCTATAGAAAATCATTTGATGAATTGTTAGATGAATTGATTACCATAAATGATAAAAAATTTGAAAATTTTATTAAGAAAAAAATTAAAAATATTTATAATGATGTAATCGAAAAATCAAATAAAGTTGAAAAAATGAGAAAAGGCGAAATATCTGAATGGTGCGATAAAATTAAAGAAAATCCTGTGTCACAAAATGAAATGATTGCAGTGGTGATTAAAGGAGTTGAATTGACCACCGACTTTAAAATAAGAGAAATTCAATTGTTATCACTGTTGATTATGCTTGAAACAAATGAAAAAGGACGAATTGCTCAAATAAACACTGGAGAAGGTAAAACAACTATTATAGCCATGCTTGCTGTTATAAAAGCACTTAGCGGCAAAACAGTAGATATTATAACAAGTTCACCAGAACTAGCTAAACATCAGTCAAAACAACAAGAGTCTTTTTTTAATATGTTTGGCCTGTCAGTATCACATAATTGTAATGATGGAGAGAATAATTCATCATATAATGCAGATATTCTATATGGTACGGCTGGTAATTTTCAAGGCGATATATTGCGTGATGAATACAGCAAAATGGGTACAAGAAATGGAAGAAAATTTGAGATTGCAATAGTTGATGAAGTTGATAGTATGCTTATCGATGATCGTAACCATATAGTCATGTTGTCAAGTATGACACCTGGTATGAATAATCTTGAAGCTATTTATGCTGCGATTTGGCTGCAAGTTATCAATGTAGCTAGATGCATAAAACAATATGATGGGATATATTATTATATTGAAGCTGAAAAAGATCCTTTTAAAGACGATGGTTATATTGATCCTTATGTCAATGAACAAATAGCTGCATTAGATGATAATATCAAAGAAATTGCTTATCCGATTGAGACATCAATTGAAGAATTTATCAGAAAATGTACTGAGAATCACATGAGAAAAATGCTAAGAGATTTGGAAAATCTTCCTGAAAATGAGCGAAATATACCTAAAGATTATCCATCACTTAAATATCCTGAATATCTAAAAGATGTTGTTTTAAACATCCAACTAAAAAAATGGATTGACAGTGCTATTAGTGCAAGATTTCGATGTGAAAAAGATTTTCAATATGTTCTATCAGATAATAAAATTATCCCTATTGATGTTGCAAATACTGGAGTGTTACAGCAAAGTATGCAATGGACCGATGGCCTTCATCAGTTTTTACAGCTAAAACATGGTGCTAAACTAATACCAGAAAGTTTTGCTTCAAATTTCATTTCAAATGTAACATTTTTCAGAAGATATGAAAAAAATATTTACGGTCTAACTGGTACATTAGGAAGTATAGCTACTCAAAAATTATTAGAAAATGTTTATGATTTAGATTGTATAATAATTCCACCCTTCAAAAAGAAACAGCATAAAGAGCTAAAAGAAATTGTTTGCAATAAAAGAGATGATTGGCTCAAATCGATTATTAGAAGTTGTTTGAGTAAATTGAATAACAAAAGAGCAGTTTTGCTGCTAACTAAGTATATATATGAAGCTGAAGAAATAGAAACGTTATTACGGGATAGGTGGAAATATCCAAAAGAAAAAATTAAAGCTTACAAAACAAGTCATGATTCTGATATAGTTAAAGAGAAATTAAAACCTGGTGAGATTATAATTGCGACAAATATTGCTGGTAGAGGAACTGATATCATTCCGAATGAGCCAGTAGAACTTAATGGAGGTATGCATGTATGTTTAACGTTTTTGCCATCAAATTCAAGAGTAGAATTACAAAATAATGGCCGAACATCAAGAACTGGCAATAAAGGAACCTCACAATTTGTTATTCTACAAGAAAATAATTCAAGTGAGTTTTCTGTTGTTAAAGCTGAAAGAGATCAGATAGAAGCAACGAGTTTAAAAAAGGCTCTAGATGAAATTAAAAAAGTTACTTCTAAAGACAGAGTATTTGAAAAGTTTTGTGAATTATTAGATTATATCAAAGAGTATTTTAAGGATCTTGAAAATAAATTTATTAAAATTAAATTGATGTCAGTCGAAGAACGATTCTCTATCTGGTTAAAAAGTGTTGAGAAGAAAATACATAATGAATTAATGAATGAATACATGCAATTTGAAAATAACGTTAAAAATGATCTGAGAAGTAATAGTCTTACAAAAAATCCATACTATTACATACTTAGTGGAAATGAATGTCTTCTAGATAACGATTATGACGCTGCTATAGATGAGTACACTAAAGCTATTAATCTTGGCAATAATTTTATTTATAATGGTTATTACAATAGAGGTTATGCCTATTTATGTAAATGTGATGGTAATTATCAAAAATTAGATCCTGCTATTAAAAATTTTAAGAAAGCATTAGAAATAATTAATGAAGATCTTGAGCCAATGCTTCATCTTATACAAACTTGTTCGCATTCTGAAGTATTATCAGAACAGATATCACATAAAATGACACTCTATGGTATACAAAAAAACGCAATTGAAAATGCACTAGGCATTGGTTATGGTAAAGTTGATAAAGAGATTGAAGATTTAGAGCAACAAAAAAATAATCCAGAACTAAAAGAAGAACAAATCGAACAGATCGTATCGCAAATAAAACATTTAAAGAAAAATAAATATGTAAAAGAAAAAGGTGTTTTTAGAATGGCTAGAAACAAAAATTTGGATATCGAATTTGAATGTTTAAGCTTAAAGGAATCTTTGCCAGGAGAAGAGGACGCTAAATTATATGTAGATGAGATTGATGAATTCAAAAAGAATGGTGCAATCGGCACTGTTCTTATATGTGAAAAAAAACCTATCGATTGGACTGTTGTGATTTCATTGACGGTTATTGGTCTTACACAGATTGTAATTGGTGGATGTCTTGCAGTATTTACTCTTGGAGCAGGATCAACAATTGGAATGGGACTGATAGTAGAAGGAATAAGCGACATAATTACAGCCATTTTTGATTCAAGAAATTTTAGTTGGAAAAGTTGGGGAATACAAAAAGCTATTGGTTTAGCTGTTTCAATTGTCTGTGCTGGTTTGAGTGCAATAAAAGATGTAACAAAAACTATTTTTGCAGGCATACAGGGCGTTTGTAAAGTAACGACTGCAACGGTGAAAGTTGGATGGAAATTAGCATTCAAAGTAATTGGTAAAACAATTGCAAATAAAATAGCTCATAATATAATAAATAAACTTGTTGATTATGGCTTAAATAAAACACTTGTCCCAATTTTGGAAGAAAAAATATACAATTTGATTAAAAAACCTATTCAAGATGCTTTAGAAAAAAATAAAAATATTAATTATCTATTTAAAATTGACTTAGCAAATAGAAATTTTTATTTTTGTAATTTAGTAATACAAAAAGCTTTAGAGATTTTAAATCCAAAAAATGACGGTGATGCTGCTTTTTCTAAGATAGCCAAGGGTATTCTAAATGGAATAGCTCAATCAAAAATATCTGGAATAACTGAAGCGATGAAAATTGAGGCAGCTCTTAGCGGCCTATCGGAACTTTCTGAATTTGTTCCTGTATTTATTGAAAAACTTGAGAAAGAAATCATCATGATAAAAGAAGAGGCTAAAAAAAGAAATAAATCAAACCAAGCGACAAGGCTTAATCATGAGAAAAATCTGTCACAAACTACAAATTCAATTAATAATGAAATTTTATTTATTTCAAATTACGGAAATGATGACTTCAATATCAGTGATATTGACTTAAATAAGCTTAATGTTCAAGATGAACAAGTAGAATTAAAAATAAATAGTGAATCATTAAAGGAACTTAGCGATAAAATAAGTGACAAAGTATCTGGTAAAATGTGTTCTATATTACAAAATAAAATTATTTCACCAACATCAAATGCCTTAGTTGATTTTGGCATGAAAACAATTACAAAAAATATTGATGATAGTATAAAAGAATCAATACAAAACTATCAAGCTGAGAGACGCATTGAATTTTTTCAAGATGCAGATAGAAATAACAGAATTGGAAGCGAATTTAAAAATGGCATCGAAGACGACAAAGCTGCTAGAAAAGCTGACGAGATTATTAACTCAGTAAAAAATGGTGCTCCTCTGGGTCTTTGTCATTTAGGTGGTATTAGTGAGAGTGTTGACCGTCCAATTAGGGTTTATGACGAAGACAACAATCTAATTCGAGTTGTAGGTGAACATCGTGGAGGACAGCCACTAGATATTCAATACATTGAATCTAATAATGAAATTGGTCATTGGATACCAAAAGGAGAAAGCAAATCATGGCAACTTAGTGCAACAGAAGGTAGTACAGGTGGTAAATTTGATTGTTTACCAGATGCAATAGCTAAACTAACTGGACAAGATTCAAATACGATTAGAAATAATTTAGCTGATGTAATGACAAAAAATAAATCCAATTTGGCTAATCAAGCAAACGATATTCAAAGATTAGAAGTTTATAATCGTAAGGCTCTAACAATTGGTGGTCTAAAATTAGATGAAAAGGAAGACATTAAGTTAGAATTAAGGTCAGGAAAAAAAGGACATGATGATATAGCTTTGTTAAATAAAGCATTAGATGAGAAAAAGCGTGGCGGCGAAGAAATGGGTCGATTGTTTATCGTACAATTTAAATTTAAGTTTAATTTCTAAATTATGCTAACCGTAATTTTAAAGGAACAAGTAGAGTTGGCAGAAGTTGAAGGTCTACCATTGAAAGATGAAAATAACAAAAACAATTATAAGTACCATCATTTAATACCGAACCAGGAAATTGAAGCTTTGTTAAGAAATAAAACAAGCCAGATAAAAGAGCTAAGAAATTCAAATTCAGACGAAGATAAAGGTTGGTGAACAATAAAAAAAATTTCATTAATATTCACACAAGATACGACACTTTTATTGTTTTAAGTTAAGGAAATCTATATATTCATTTATTCGATTCATTTAAGTATTATTAGCATTGTGAATTGTTGAAGAGATACAAAAAACAAAAATTTTAAAATAAAATAATTTTATAGTCTAAAAATTGTTCATTTTTAATCTGATACATAGTATGTATCACCCAAATCTAGTCTATGCAAAAAATATGCAATTGTGCAAATTAGAATATTTATTATAAAATTGTTCAAATTTAATTGAAGAGTTTTAGACTAAATTTGGTTGATTCAAATTTTGAATCAGCAATTTTTAAGATGTTTTTTTGATTTAAATTTTTTGTTTTTTTTTTGTTCCACAATTCAAAATACCGATAATACAATACTTACTAAGGTTCTACTGTTTTTACTAGAGCTGATGATTTTTTTAGTAGTTTTGAATATTTTTTTTAAAGCAAAACTTGATGAATGTATCAAAGATTTAGAATATCATCTAAACCAAAGTCATATCAAGGATGTTATTTTAACAAAATTCAAAAATGGTACCACTAATGAACTTGAAAATAAGAATATGCATGGAAATCTAATTTTAGCATCATTTGATTATAATCCGAGAAATCTATTTCATGCACCTTCTAATCGAACAAATGATCCGCATCATAAAAAAAAACCTGAATTAGATTTAAAAGATAACTCAAATTCTGGACATGATACTGAATTTTTACCATTTCAATCAACTACATACGAAGAATCTTATAAAAACTATGTTGCAAAAAAGAATTTAAGAACATTCTCAGATCTAGATCAAAATAAGGCTACACCGCCGATGCAAAAAGACTTAAAAACAGGCGCTTATTGCCATCCTAAAAATTAAAATTCCGATGCTCAAAATTATATTAGACTAATCACTATTATTTAATTTTTTTAAAAATAAAACTCCTCATTGAAATACTCATTAAATAAATAAGTTCTAATAAATCAAAATTTGGATATCTTTTTATCCATGTTAGGCTTTGTCAATTTCTTAGTGTATTTTATTCACTCAAGCGGGTCAATTAAAGTTTGGTTTTTAAAATCCGATAGGAATTTTTAGTAAAGAAAAAACAAAATTAATTTTTTTAATAATTTTAATTTAAATTTATTCTGAAAGCAAATTAAAATATTTTTAGTAAAATAAAAATTGAAAATATTTCAAATAAATTTTAATTCAAATATGTTTTTATTTTAATACTATTGAAAGAAAAATTTTGGTGTAAAAGCTAAAAATTTGACGCTAATTTAAAAATTAACTTTGACTCTAAAAATATTTAATTTAAATTTTAAATTTATAGGTATATTTAATTGAAAATAATTATGGCAAGTGCAACTCAAAATAATATGACGATTAAAGAAAAATTGAAGAAAAATATTTTCAAACTATCTAATATACCTTGTATATTTGTAATTGATTACGAAAAAGTTTTGGTAAACAAAGATGCACCACATCCAAATGAGCTACAATCACTCGAAGAATTAGTTGATATAGAGAGTGGTCTTGTTGAAACGAAAAAGCTGATCGCACAAAACCGAGATGCACAGCTTAAAGTAGGAATAATTAGCGTTCATCATTTTGAAAATAGAAATGATTTTGATGCCATTTATTTGAGAACTATCAATAAAGAAGCATACTCGAAAAAAATTGAAAAAATATCCTTAAACAAAGCATTTGCGTTGTTAGACGTGGATGTTTCATGTAACATGGAGTATTATTTGAATAATCACAAAGAATTAGAAAACGACTTGAATAGAAAAGTGAATGAATCTGAGTTCAATGTGCAAAAATTGGAACAAGAACTTTTTTATAATTTAATGTGTAAATGGTTTGGCAATGAAAGTGAATCATTCGACGATATTTCATTAGAAAAAAACAAAAGCCATAAAATTTACGAAAAAGCATGCATGCTCAAAGACTTTCGGGTTCATTTTTCTACAAATTACTATTATGCTACTGCTCAAAGAGAAAATTATTATTTTATATTTGAATATGTATTTTAAAATTTAAGTTTTTAGTATTTTTAAGTCAAAGTTAAATTAAAGATAATATTTATATTTTCAAATTTGGTCAAGGCATTTTAAAATTATCTTTTTTTTTAACTATTGAAATTGGATTTTAATTTTCTAAAAAATGAATTGAACTTTAATTGCACATTTAAAATGCTTTTGATCAAATTTGAAAAAATTTAATTTAATTTTGCTAATTTAAAAAAAAATAAAATAATATATTGAACAATGTATTTTATAAAATATATTGAATATTGTCTGTGATTTTTGTGTGGTGGCTCTGTTCTAGACTCCATAACTTTTTTTTCGAATCTTTTCTATGTAGAAAAAGATGAACAGTAAACAAAAATTTGAACTTATATTCAAAAATATATAAAAGCCCAAGTTATGACTTTTTAACTTTGACTTTTTCGGTTCATTTTTGTCTTATTAAGTCTTAAAATTAATTTAAGATCTAAGAGTAATACAAGATATAAAACATTTAAATAATTAAATGAAAATAATTAAATAAAATTAATTTAAAATTGAATTTTAATTTTTGTTTAAATAATCTTTGAAAATTCAATAATCTTTGATCTCACATTAAATGTCTAAAAAATGAAATTAATCGTTTAAAATTTTTTATTTTAAAAAATGGTAAAATCCAATTATTTAATTATAAGCTTGATCTTTTGGTTAATAAAAACTATTTATTTATATTCATTAGTAAAAAAATAAAAAAATATCTAGTGAAGTTTGGACAGATATTACTTTTTATTTGAACGTTTTTTACCAGAAAAATCTTGATCAAGTTTTTGTGTACGTCTAATAAAAGCTATATTATCATTATATGAGTATTTATCTGAGTTTCTCTCTTTGACGATTTTTGCATATTCTTCACGTTTTTTAGCTTTTTCCATTTTTTCTTCTTTTGTCTCGTTTTCAAACGGTAGAAAATCTCTTCCAAAACCAAAGTTCTTTTGATACTTTTTATAGTCGTTTGTTGTGTATTTGTCTTTTGCCAATCTTTGTTCTCTTAATCGCGTTTCTTTTAATGCATTTAAATACGAACCTTAAAAATATCAATCAATTAAATAAAATATTCAATTTTGTTTTAACTCAAATCAATAAAAATTCAAGCTTTAAAAAAATTTCAACTAAGGTATTCCTTTTTTTTGTAATTTAGCTTACTCTTAAATTAAACATCCATTTTCTTAAGATAAACCCAAGAGGATTATTTTATAATTAATTTTATTATAATTTTTTTTTTATCAAAACACTAATAAACAAACCTGGATCATCATCATTTGATTTAGATTGATTTTTCCTTGTATGATCACGCTGTGCAAACAAAGGCGGAGTTGGATTGTTGCTATTTAAAGGATCAGCGTTTGTCGACGGAATTGAAGCTTCACTGTATTGTTTTTGTGCTTTAAAATAATTTGGCTGAAAGAATGGTGCATATATGTTCTGATTGGAAAAAGTAGGTTGATTCTGAAAAGAATTATGATTTGGAGTTTGTTTTTGTCCTAGACTTGCCAAAAGCTGTTGCCGATCTTGTTGTTGTTTTATTTTTAGAATTTCTAGTTCACTAAGACTGCCTTCATTGGGTTGGAATTGTGATTGCTGAGGCAAATAAGCTTGTTGGTGCTGTTGTTGCTGAGCTACTCGTTGTTGATACTGTAAGAACCGCTGTTCTTGGCTATTATGGGCTTGAACTGGAACCTGGCCAGCTACTAGATCAGAATCAGACTCTCTTAATTTATTTCGATTTTGCGGCGAGTTATTATTGTTTTTATTTCGATTGTTTTTCAAGTTATGTGTGTTGTCGTTTTTCTTTCCTGCTTTTGGTGGTTGTTGAGGAATCTTATTTGGTTTTACCGGCGGACTATTAACAGGGGCATTGTTAAAATTATCACTAATTCTTTCATCAAAAAATTCATTTTGGAAGTTAGCTTCTTCTAGAGATGTTTGATTATTTTTATTAAAGTAAGATGGCACATAGTTTAGTTGATTAATTGGTCTGTATCTAGATGTGAGCAAGTTTTCAGTTTCGACCTGAAGTGCTAATTCATCGATGTCATCATATAGATTTGATCGATTAATATAGCTTGGTCTGGTAGGATATTTAGTAATCAATGGATCATAACTACTAAAATATGGTTTTTGAAACAAATTCGATTGATTAGTTCTAGAGGCAAGCAACGCTTCACTTAAAGGATTGCTGTAATTCCAGTCCATTAAAATTCTATTTTATAAATTTCTTAAAAAAAATCTGAATTTAATTTAAATTTATCAAATTGCTTAAGACCCAGTATTGTTATGTATTTCAATTAATTGAATAATTCGCCTAAAGGAACAGCTAAATTTTAAATTTAAATTTTCGGAATTAATTGTTTTTTAGAAAAAAAAGGTGTTATTGATTTTGAAATGTATGTTTTTTTTTCTAATTTAAATAGAATAATTAAAATTTTAAAGACTATGATTTAAATCATTCCATTACTATTGAAATCAGGCCCACCTTTCAAAATAAACTAAAATTTTTCAACAAAATAAAACTCTAGCAAAATTTAAAAAAATGATTATTTATATTAGCTTATCCGAACTAAATATTTTAAAATATTTTAACTAATTTACAGGCGAATTTTTCAATTGATAACAGCTAAAATTGATAGTAACTGGATTTCAAATTAAAAACCTGGATCGGACAAAAAGACTTTTAAAAAGTCTTGCTTTTTAAATTTTATAAACATTCACTTTTAAAATAGAATTCAATGTTACAATGCTTAAACACCTTTTTTCAATAAAAAAAAAATTAACAAAAATTTATGAAACTAAACAGAAAACTTAGATCAAATGTTTGTTTATGAGTTGCTATTTTCTTTGTTAAAAACAAATAAGTAGATACATAAAAAAACCTTTTGGGCATCGTTTATTTATTAGACATTAATTTGAATAAAGAATTTATTTATTCTACACTAAATGAAAAATTTAAAATATACAGTACAACTTTATAAACTTATCCGACCGAAATAAATTATGTCGGTAGATTTTGCTGAATTTAATCAAATGTTTTTCTTCATCCACTGCTGCTAAGAAACCAAAAACCAAAAGTAACTATTAATATTTTTAATATTAAGCGTTTAAAGTGAAAAAAAAATATACAAGATTAGCAAATTACTCAGAAAAATATGACGTAAATTTAAAAGATTGAGTTTTTTTATTATTGATCAAAGAAACTAGTCAAATATTGCATTCCTACAAAGCAATTCAAGATAAAAATAAAAAAAATTTATTAAAATATTTTCTGAATTAAAACAAAATTTTTTTCTTTCCTCATTAAATGTTTGATAATCAGCGCTTAAATAAAATTTTGTAAACTTTCAAAAAAAACTAATTCTAGGGTTTCTGTTATTTTTATTTTAATAAATGTATTTACTAATAGGCTTTCAGTTTTTTGTTTTTAAGTAAAAATTTATTTCATCGATTAATTCCAGCCATGCTTATTTTATAGGATTTCATTGCTCTTTTTTAAAAATAACTAAATTACATAAACTTGATTTAAATAAACTAACTTTTTCCAAATATTTAGATTTTTGTTTTATTACAATTTAAACAATAATCAAACGAAAATTTAAAATTTTTTGATTTTTACCGGAGAATTATATCTTTTACATGCTTTGACTTTAATTGAATATTTTGAAATTGAATTTTTCTTAGTTAAAAATTAATTTTCAAAAAAAATTATAAGAGAATTACAAGTAAATCAAAAAGCTTTTAACTTAACAAACAGTTCATTCTAATCTAAATATGTGAAATTTGATAATCCCGAATTTTTTTTTTTTTTAATTGTTGAAATTCTATTTTTTTTATCAAATTTAACTCTGTTTAAATTTTTCGAATCAAGCAAAAATATTTAGATAAATTAATACTTTAAAAATTTACAGACATTAAGTAAAGATATTCTAATTGTGTAAAATAACCTAAAAATTTTTTATTATCTTAATATATTAAAACTTGTGAGTTTGAAATGGTTTCTTTTCTGGATTGGTTAAATATTTAATTTTACTTATTTAGTAAAATACCTAGCAAAAATTGAAATTTTACTGGAATTTTTTTCTTAATTTTCTTTTAAACTTAAGCTTATATACGAATCTTAAAGTTATTGTGTCTAATTTTTTTCAAGAATTTAATATGTCTCTCAAAATTTTTAAATTAAATTTTATTTTTAGAAATAAGTGAAAATTTTTTAATAATTAAAACCAGTAATGGCTTATTAACTAAATTACATGTTTAAGTTGAACATTATAGATCGAAACTCGTAAGTTTAAAGTGGAAAATAAAATAAAAAAAATCTAGTAATTAGAAACTTAGAATTTTAGAGAATTATTTATTTTGTGACTATACTAATGTAATACAATAAGAAAACATTTTGGGCATTTTTATTAATTGAATTAAAATTACTTCTTTTAGCTTAAACTTTTTTACTAAGAAAATCAAGGTATAAAAGAATCAAAAAGTTTATTAAAATATGAAAATTTTTCTACGTCAAGATTAATTAGCAAAATAAATATGCTTCTAAATTTTTAAATAATTTATCTAGCTAGTAACTAAAATTGGTTG
>VANL01000275.1:0-44587 GCA_006352455.1 Brachionus sp. 'Tiscar'
ATCAAAAGTCCAACGAGAACTCCAAACATGCAAAGTACTCCGCTAATGGCATTGAAAAAAAGAGCCTTTTTCAACGATACACCTGCACGTCTCAGAACAGCAAAGTCTCCTATTTCGTGTGGAAGCTCGTGACATAAAACAGCAATAGCAGTGCCAAATCCAGTGGTTAAACTGGAACCAAAAGAGACGCCAATGGCCAAGCCATCGGCAAAATTGTGCAGGCCATCGCCCATTAGAACCATCCATGCAATTAATTTGATATCAGTGAGTTCTTTTTCGTGTTTTTTATGATGGTCATGATGAGCTTTTTCTCTCTGTGACTTGTATATATGATGTTTGTGTGAGTGTCCATGGCTATGCTTATGCCCATGCGAATGACTGTGTTTTAAAGTCTTATCTTGACCAGGCGAAATCTCACAGTTTTTTGATTCGTATCGATGTTTGTGCAAATGTTGTCTTTCGTTTTCTGAATCGTGATGATCAATGTTTACATCGCATGGATTATTAGGCAAATATTGTGATATATACTTTAAATCTTTGTTTGCATGTATTACCATACATGCTGGATCGTTTGAATTTTCGAAATTGATTGTGTAAGAATTAGGACTTTCATTTTTTTTCCCAAATAAAGGCTCGAAAAGCGTTTTCTCATCATCTTTTTCTCTTACAGTTTCAGTAACTCCTCCAGTTCCGGCTGGAACAATTTGACCAAAAACTTTTGCACTGTCCATAATTTTGTCTGGATTAGTAGTCTTATCTGAATTTGGATCTAATTCAGTTTTTCTATGCTGATTTTTAAAAAAAAATTTTTTTCAATGAATTTATTAAATAAGAGCATTAAATACCCTTTTCTCTTTCCGGGCACGCCTTATTTGCATTACTCGCTCTATTAAAAAAAAAACATAGATTCCAACCACTGCTCCAAGACCTTTGTAAACGCCTTCTGAATGATAATGTTTGTCATTTGAATTGTGATCATGTACCATAAAGGCCTTAAATTTATAAATAAAAATTTTTTTTTTTTAGATTATTTTTAAATAAATTTTTAAACTACAAAATGAATAATTTTTTTCAAAATATTTTAAGTTAATATCATGAAAGTTTCCTTTTCTCAAAACAACCCCAACCCTATCCACAAAAGGACACAAAAGAGCAATTTTTATTTTAGAAAAACAAAGAATTCTTTGACAAAATACGCAAAAGGGCGCAAAATAACACTTTTTATGCTAGGTTAAAAGGTTTTCATTGTCAATCTATGCCATTAAGCCGATTTTAAACTTAAAACCTATATCTTTAAAAAATAGATTAATAAAAGTTATGGAAGACTAAAAACTAAGCTAAAAAAATGGTCATTAGTCGAGTGAAAACAGTTTTTAAACGCAAAACGTTTTAACCATTTGGAAGACAACAAAATTTGGAATTACTTAGAGATGAATATTTTAGAAAGAATTTTAGAAAGAGTAAAATTATAAAGTAAAAAAGTCATTAGAAATTTTAAATCTTTCTAAATATTTACTTATTTATTTGAAAAAAAAGTGTTAATTGAAATATTTGAAAAAGTTACATGTGGTATTAAGTGAAGTAGACTATCGCCAGACAGAGTTCCGACAGCTAAAGCTACCAAAAACTGAAACAAATTGTTGAAACAGTATGTGTTTATTGATGGAACCACAAGATAACATAAAAGTCCAATGACACTTATCAAAAACGCTGATAGAAATGCATAAATCCAATCTTTGTAAAAATTAAAATAATTTTTTTGAAAAATTTTATCCATAAAATTTACTTTCTTGTTTATCTGCATCAAAAGCGGAATATTTTTTCAAAGTAGTTAAATTGGTAGTGTTACAAAAGCAATAATCAATATCTGCCATAATAACACCAGTGAGTTTATAAAAATTATTTTTGTCCAATATTTGATCGGGCATTTTACTCAAACTGACTTTTTTAATTTCATTAAATTTTTTAATTAAACATTCGATTTTTTCATTATGTTTGTGATCATCATGACTGTGTCCGTGCTCATGTTCGTGATCATGTTCATCGTGATGATGATTTTCATTTGCATCGTGAAATAACTCATGCTTATTTTGATCATTGCTGAGCAATTCAATTAAATGGTTTAGAAAGTTGTGCATCTGGGTGGCGTTCATTGATTTGCGATCAGTGGAATACTTTCCGAATAGACTATCTATTTTGGAGAAAAAAAGTGAACTAAGATCTTCGTCTTTTTGGCTTGGTACGAATTCATTTTGCTCACTCAGTACTGTTGAACTCACACAAAACAAACAAATATAGATGAACATAAAGATTCGGATCATTTTTATTCTTTGTTTTTTTCTAAATTAATGCTCATCTAAAATGTGAAAATGGGAATATTTAAAAAAATATAGAATGCTAATTAAAGGAAAATTAGGAAACAAATTATTTTTATTTGTATTTTTTGAATAAATTTTAGAATTTGAAAAAAAAAAAACTCGTGTTTTAAATTTGTGCAACCAATTCGATACTCAATATTTTCGTTTATAGTAAAAATAAATGCAAATATTGAGAATCTTTTCCATTAGAATTTGAACGAATTATTAAAATTTTATAAAAAATCCAACATAATTTTTTTAGATTGTTTTCATATGATTTGTGAAAGAAATAACCTTAATAGATCTTAGCAATTCACATTTCACGAGCTAATGTGAATAGCGTTTATTTATTAAATTACATAACTTTGTAAGATAATTTCTTATCTCGCCTATTATTACAAAATTACAATAGATTTAACTTATCTTGAGTATTATAGTTTTATTAGCTTTAGTTTTAAAAATTAAAATAAAATTGGACCGCAATTTCAAAATTATATTTCATTTTTTTAAATAATAAAAAGTTAGACTTTCTAAAAACTCAACTTTGGTCCGAAAAATTTTCTTCTTATTCTAATTGTGTAATTTTCTTTCTCGATTATTTGTTTAGCATGTATCAAAAATAAAATTTGGGACTCATTAAGAATGGAACAATCTTGAAATTTATAATTTAAAAAAAAAATGTATTTTTTTGATGATATGGTGAAAAAATGAGAAAATTTCTGATTAAAAAAACGTTTTCTTAACAAAAAAAAATCATAATATATTTCACTTTTTCTGTTCTTCCATAAGTAGGTATTATGTTTGTAAAAAGAAAATAACATTTTAACCGATTATATATTTTTTAAAAATGAAAATCAAAAACCTAATTCCAAATGTATGAAATAAAAAAATAAAAGCATTGCGTAGTTAAACTTAAATTCAATTTATTTATAATTGAATATTAAGAATTTATTTTAAACAAAGCTAGACCAATTTTAATTTTATTTCAAAATTAGATTTACAATTGATTTTTCTCTCATTATCATACAATTTAGAAAATAATTAAAGATAATTTTTAAGTCAGATTTAAATCAATATCAGACTTCTTGTGCCCGAGGTGTAAAATGAAGATTTAAAAAAAATTTGAATGGCATTTTTTTTATTTAATTAAAAAAAAAATTTTTTTTACATTTATAATAATTTATTAAAATACAATTGTTCATGATAGATAAAATATTTTTGATTTTATTTCTAATATCTGAGATAATAGGTATCGGAAAGTTGAGTCCATTCCGATCAATCAAACCAGCACTATCTTCCCAGTTCAAAAGCAACTCTTTTTACATTTTAATTGTTTTATCTAGCGTGATCTTTAAATTTTTACTCAAGACTAAATCAACAATAAAATATTTTATCTTTATTATAAAACTGACTTTAAAAAAAAAGAGAGAAATAGAGATAAAAATAGATAAAAATTAAAATTTTAGCACAAAAAAAATTATCATAAAAAAAGACACTAAAATGAACAAATTTAAAATCCCAATCTTAGTGTTGATCGTACTAGCAAATGAATCGAGCCAAAACGACTCCGTCATAGAGTCGATAATTCTTAAATATTCCTTGAACAACAAATTCCAGGTGGACACTTTTTATGAAAATTTTAAAAAATTACTTAACAAAACCAATTCATTCGAGTGCTTCGAATCAAAGAGTAAAATCGTACAATCAAATCAAATATTAGACAAAAGAGATTTTTTAGTCATAAGCTCCATATTGGTTTCTAATTTGGATCAATGCTATAACAAAAATTTTAGTTTAAAAGAATCAAATGTTTCAAACGAAATTCTAAACAAAACAAACTTCTTAGACATTTTTCTTAAAAGTGAATTTTACAAGCTCAAATCGGTAGACAAACAGGGTCAGTCTTAAACAAGAAAAAATTCAAAAAATTTGTTAAAATTATTTTTTTAAAGCTTTATTTTATTCATTAATTTCAGTTTTATCAATTAGTTTTATCGGAGTTTTGTGCATCATTGTTGTGCCAGTGCTAAATAATATATGCTTTAATTATCTATTTCAATTCTTAACTGCATTGGCGCTGGGAACATTGACCGGCGATGCCCTCCTTCACCTTGTTCCTCACGCATTCATGACAAATCAACTTCACAATCATCTAGTTTTTCATGAAGAAAATATATCCAAAGGCTTAGCTATAGTTTTGGGGCTATATATTTTTTTCTTAGTCGAAAATTTAATGAAGTTTTATCAATTTCGAAAAGAAAAAGTAAATTATCTAGAAAAATGAAGCAAAAAATTATTTTAGATTCTTTAAATTGTTTCAGACTCGAAAAAAAAAAGAACTAAAGAAAAAACTAACAGACAATGAAAGAATACACAAACATGAATTAGATCTATTGATTGAAAATCGGAAAAAGCTCCATGAACAGCCTAAAAACTCGTCTAGTAATAGATCAGAGTCTGAATTTAGCTTTTATGACAATGGAATAGAACTAAACAAAACTTCTAACCACACAAATGTATTTTTAATTTAAATTTTTTAGGTTTTAAGAGCATTTAAAATTTTTAAATTTATCAACATCAACTCAAATTAATAGGTTTTTTAATTTTCAATGTTGTAGAAAATATATCATATTTGTCTATCTGTTAAAAGTTAAACAGAAAAAAAGAAAAAAAAGTTAAATTAAGTTAAAGTAGAATAAAAAAAAAGATATGTTAAAATAGAAGGTTAAAGATTGCACATCATATGGATCAGATGATGAAAAATCTATGAACTTAAGACCCTTTAAAAGCCAAATTTTTAAATTTTGATTAGGTTTTTTTGAGGCATCTAAACCAAATTCGTAGGTTTTTAGGTCTTTATTAACGACAATGAGATTGTTTTAATAATTTAATACTTTTTGAACTTTATGCTAATTAAATTTAAGATTTTGATTAATTAATAGTTCAGTTATTTATTTACAATTTTTACTAATAGTTCTCTAATCTACAGAATAACTGAATTCTTAAACCAGGGCTCAGCCCCGGACCTTGTTGAAATAAAGATTGAATTAACCACAAATTACAATAATTAAAAAAAGTAACAAAATCAAATAAAAATAAAAAATTAACTTCGAATTGCATACAGTACTAAAAGTGAAGGGGTCAAATTTTAAAATTCCATTAGATACAAAAAGTACAGAGAGTAAAATAGCTATTTAAATTTATAATAAAATTTAAATCTCATTGTCTATCTATAAAAATACATATATTTACGGTACATTATCTATATGAATGACCTATCAAAAGATATGCTATTTCAAGAATCAACATAAATTAGGTAAATGAGTGAACAAAGCAATGGAAGTTGGATTTAAATAAATTAAACTTAAGAAAATGTAGAAAAATGCAAATATTGAGCAAGAAAACTAGCCTTGTGAAAATATAATTTAACTTATTCGATGAATTAAAATTAATGAAAATAAAAATTGAAAAAAATATTGAAAAATAAAGCAAAATTATTTTTTTTAAATTATTTTATTTTCGTCAATTTTAATTTAATCCTATGCCCCACAGGAGCGAACAAGGTTAAAAAGAATAAATAAATAAAAAAATTTAATTTTTCAAATAAGTAAGGGTATTTTTTTTCAACACTAATTTTATTTATAAAGAACACTAACTTGGAGTCGGCTAGTCAGACAAATCCCCCTTTTTATTTAGATGATTAAATATCAAAACTCTCGAATGACGCTATAATTTTAACATATCCTCAAAAATGTCACATTTGCATTTAAATAGGTGTAAAAACAAATAAATTGTAGAAAAAAATTTTAATTTTTAATTAATGCTCAAAAGCTTTTCTAATTTAAATCTAAATATATTTGAAAAGGAATTAATCAATTCGAAAAAAGGAAAACATGCTCATTCTCATTCTAACACGGCAATCAAGTCTTCTATTATGATGATAATATTGGGAGACATTCTACATAATTTTAGTGATGGCCTAGCTATTGGTGTGTCGTTTTCTTCCAGCATAACTACTGGAATCGGGACTTCACTAGCAATATTTTTTCATGAGCTACCTCACGAGATTGGCGACTTTGCCGTATTGCGTAAAAATGGATATTCAATGAGGAAAGCCTTACTATTTAATATTTTATCAAGTGTTATGTGTTTTTTGGGACTCTTAATTGGTTTAGCATTGGGAAGTATAGAAAAATTTTCTAACTGGAGTTTTTTATTCATTGCGGGATCATTTATTTATATATCACTAGTTGATTTAGTATGCTTCATTTTTATTTTAATATATTTGCTTTATTATTTTTCTAAAGATTCCGGAACTTAATGAGAATACTGATAATGGAAATTTCTTGATACTAGTGTTGCAGAATCTAGGCATATTGTTCGGATTTGGTGACTATTAGAATTTATTTTAAAATATTTGGCTTGAAAAAAAGCACCTTTTCTTACATGTTAGCTGAAAGCCTTTTAAAAGTCAAATATTTTTCCGTTTTCAAAAATCAATAAATTTAAATTTAAGGTCTGATGCTTACAATTGCAATATTTGAACACGATCTTGTAAGATTATTTGAATAATAATTTTTTGGTTAATGACTTTCATTTTATGAAAAATAAAATTTTTTAAAATTTTTTCATTTAATCTATTTTAAAAAATTAAATATCCATGCTTTCCAACCTTTTGAGCAAACAAGATTTATCAAAATTAATTTATATAAAAAATTTGCAATTTGGTCATTTGGCTCAAACGTTTCAAATAATCAATTGAATTTTTTTAAATTAAAATTTAAAAGATGGTGTAAATTCCATTGCAATGAAATTCCGACCTTGCTATAGCAAATTGAAATTTAACTAAAATTTTTAAAAATTTATTCAGGTTAATTAGTTAATTATTTTGTGATGGAGAAAAAGTCGCACATCACTTAAGTGGAGAATTGAAATAGAATTGATACCCTCTAATTTCTTAAATAAAGTATTCGTTTTGTATTTTAGTGATATCCAAAAAGGCTCTTTGGTTGAGTCATGAATAACTAATCACTCGGCTATTCTGGTTCATAGATAGACGATGAGATTAAGATATTAAATATCCGTTTTCCTTTTAGTACTTTATGGTATATTTAAATGAATAGAGCCCTTTCCTTTTTGTACTTCGGGGGTCCGGGGCGGAACCCTGGTTTAGGGATTTTGGTTTATTGTAGATTAGAGAACTATTAGTAAAAATTTTATACAAATAACTGTAAAAGTATTTATTAATTAAAATTTTAAATTTACCATAAAGTACAAAAAGTATTTTATTATAAAAATCATCTCATTAACTTTACCTCGGTAATAATTGAGGTGTAGAAAATCAATTCGTTGCAGCTAACTTTGTGGGTATTGTGAATTTCAAAAGCAAAAAGAACAAAATTTTTTTTCCTTTTTTTAATAATCAAGATTTATTAAAATTAATTAATAGAAAAAAGTATTGTATCATAGAACGATATACTTAGTTGCACCTTTTTTATCAAAAATTTTTTCTAATGTAAATAAAATACAATAAATAAAGCAACAATAATATTTAAATTGATAACATATTAATTTGGTTTAAAAAAAAGAAATTTAAATTGTTTTTTTTTTGATAAAAAAGGTGCAACTAAGTATATCGTTCTATGATACAATACTTTTTTCTATTAATTAATTTTAATAAATCTTGATTATTAATTGCAAATTTATCAATAAATTAGCTTAACTCTACAAGTTATCAGTTATTTACCATGAAGTATACCATCAATCTTTGAGCCAAAATTTTTTTTTTTTTTACTAATTTTTTAGCTACAAAAGTATTTTTTTTTATTTATTATGTTTATACACAAGAAAATTAGTTTAGTGAAGTCAAATCAAATAATCACTCACTAGCTTTTTAATAATCTCAAATATCTACTCTTTCATTAATTAAATTTTTTAATATCGATCGTTTTATTTAAAAAAAAATGAATAACCACTTAAAAATTAAAATAAAAATATATTTAAATTTTTCTTAGATAATTTTGTTTTAGCCACAAAGAAAAATTCCGTTTCCTGTTAGAAATAAATTGATCAGTTAAGCATACACGACTCGTATGTTGGTATCATGTATTTTATATTAATGAATGCATCTTCGCCGCCGTGACGCTCGAATACCTCGAGTGTCTCATTAATTAAATCACCAATGTTTTCTCGTTTCTGCTGACTATAATCGATTCCATCGCCCAAATTACCTTTAATATGTAAACTCTTAGAAAAAAAATTTTTCCCAATTAAAATAAAATTTTTCCTACTGTTAAAATTTTTGAATAAATTAAATATTGGCAAAATTTGTCTGTAATATGGTACTAAAGCTTCACCGATCATGTCTGCAGAAAGTACCAGTTGTTGCAGTATCTTTAAAGTCACACAAATAACTCTAGAATTTCTTGTATTCAATGCATCTGAATAAATAGATTAAACTTAAACAAAAAATTTTCATTTTAAATTTCAATTCACTTTTTATTGGTATGATCAGCTGAGGAATGACGGGTAGGATTTTATTACCGCCATGTTCAAGCATATCATGGATGCCTTGTCTGGCAAAAAATTCAAACGGATGTTCGGTCTCGCACAGACCGTCGAAAAATAGCGGCAAATAGTGGTGATAGTCGAGTTTCTCGATTTCGACCTTCGATTAACTTTAATTTATCGTATATTTGATAAAAAATTTCAAGTTACTTTCCACGCAATTTTGTTTCCTTTGGTGTCGTGCTCAAGTGCTATGGGAAAATCACCACGCAAATAGAATTTTCTAAATGCAGTGGGTTTACTAGGCCGCTCGGAGAAAGCACCCACATTTGGCGGTGGCATTACTTTGGCATTTTTTAGCAAAGATTTGACCGTAAATCCTTGGCAAGCCAATTTTTCTTTGTCACTGTCTTTGCGTTGTATTAGCGCCATTTTTTTTGTTGTTGTTGATCTGCTCTTAATTTTTAAGATATAAATATCTTTTTAATCTAATTAGAAAAAAATCTTTAATTTGTGTATTTCAAAAAAAATTGTTTAGTTTCTACTTGAATAAAATTTATATTTCTAATTTTTATTAAAAGATTGTAACTGTTATGAATGCTTATCAACCAAAGTAATTTTTTTTTCGAAGAAATCTAATTCTATACTCTTTTAGACCTAAAGATTGAAAGCAACTATTTCCATGGAGATTTCAGAGCTTAATTCTAAATCATAATAAATTTTGAGCAATATGCAAAGAGAAAATTAAAATTGATGTAACCATGGATATAAAACCTTTATTATTTTTCCTAATTGCTATCTTAACTACCATAAATGTTTCCAAATGATCATCAATCCATGATAAATATAAAACCTTAAATATTTAAAGCCAAATATCTGAGTTTGTATTTTTTAGCTTTAATTATACTGGATATACAATCTCTAGCTGAGCAAAAGTTTAAAATCTAAATTAAGTCCTGAATTTATATATACATACGAAAAATGAACTCTCAAAATAATAAAAAAAATATTAAGGCCTAAAGTAGTAAAATCTCAGTTGATTATTTTTATTTAAAACAAATTAGAAAAAAAAATGTTAACATAAAATTTTAAAAATAAAATTTATGCTATTTAATTGTAACTGATCAGGAAACGAGCTCATCAACCAGGCACTAAGAAAATAATACAGTAATCTAAAATAATTTGAATATTTTTTTTTTTTAAATAGAAATAAAATTATTTATAATGTTGAAAACATTTTAATCTAAAAATATGTATTAAATTCAAATTATTAATTCAAAGTTCCTAATTACGAATTAATTAGTAAACAAATAATCAAATTAAAATTTGATACTTTTTGTTAAGAATTAACAGCAACTTTAAGTTTATAATGAAATTTTAAATGATAAAACTAAAATAATTTTTATTTATTTCAAAAAGGCTAAGGAAAGCTACAGACCAAAATTAAAAGGGGACGCAATGTTTTGAATAAATTTTTCTTTATAAATTTTTTATTTACCATTAATTTTGACTTTTCGATCTTTTGCTTGAAGCTAAATATTAGATATTTTTTATAAATTGGTTATTAGAATTAAACCTGTTATAAATTAAAAAACGATTTATTTTATTTTAAAAAATAGCTAAAAACAAAGTATGAATATAAAATGTATTTGTTAATTTTAACTAAATCATCTAGATTTTAAAATTTATTTTTATGATATTCTGAAATGGCATAAATTGAAATTGGTAGTCTTGAATAAAGAAATTTTTCAATATTGAAAGAAAAATCTGAATAAAATTACACGTGGATAATGAAGTTTTAAATTTTTAAGTAATCTAAATAAATTAGAAAAAAAATATTGTTAAAAAATTCGATTTAAGGGCTTTTCTCTTTAATTCTTTATAAATGCAATGGATACAAATTCTTTGTTTTCCGAAATTATCTCCATATTAAGCATTCATGGATATAAATTTTAGAGCTACAATGAAACAATTTCTAATCTTGTGACTGTGAAAATGATTGTGCTTTTAAAGCTTAAAATGAATATTGAAAGTTTTTTTATTGTTATGATGATACATAAAAAGAAAATATTTTTTACTCTTTATTTAGTCTATTTAATCTTGAATTTTTTCTATAAATCTATTTTATCTAATAAATAGAAAAAATAATGAATTAAGAAATTTTGAATTAATTCAAAATTTTATGGACATCTATGTGACATGATGGATTAAGATTATCTATTACCTCTAAGCCTTCTAATTACGAGTGTTGTGAGAATTAGCTTTGGCAATAATTTTTCATAGGATATTGTCCTGATATATCAAAAAATAATTTCGGCCAAACTTATTGAATAAAAATAAAACAAATTTTTATTTTTGGATTCTTATAAAAGAAATATTTAGTGTTAATAAATAATTTGTTTTTCAAATAATATTTAACTTATTATGTGTTTTGAATTTTTTTTATTTTTACTTAAAAATTACACGAAAAGTTATAATTTTTTTCAGATATATAAAAAAAGGTATTTAAATTAAATCATCTTGCATAATAGTGATTATTTTTGATTAGTAGTAGTAGTAGTAGTATAATCTGCAGCTTTGAGGTTATCTAAGCATAGCTCTAAAAAGCTGTAGCAGTCGCTTCTTTTTGTTTCACCATCCAACTATCAAGCTTCGCTTTAAAACTATTTAGACTCTTTGCATGTACTACATCTTCCGGGAGTTTATTCAATCCATTTACAACTCTATTTGTAAAAAAGTTAAATCTCTGAAGACATTCTTTAATCTTTCATGAGTGAGACAATAGCTATTACTCCTCAACTCGTATCTTTGGCTTCCAGGTTTTGTATTTAGATTGAAGTTGATTCCTTTATTAAATTCATATTGTTCATAATTTTTTACCAATTTGAACATCTGGATTAGATCACCTCATAATCTTCTTGTTCTCAAGTTAGTTAAATCTAACCTTAACAAACGTTGCTGATAATCCAGGTTTCAAATTTCTGGAATCAACTTCGTTGCTCTTCGTTGAACTCTCTGAAATTCATTTATGTCTTTTTTTGTATAAGGACACCAAGCACTAACAGCATATTCCAAGTGTGGTCTAACCATTGAACAATACAATAATTTGATAGTCTCGCTACAAGGATACCTAAATGCTTTCTTAATTAAGCCCATAACATTTTATTTGCTTTGGTTGTGGCATTTTTGACTTGAGTAGCCCATTTTAAATCACTTTGTATTTAAATACAAATTTAAATTTAAACACCCAAATCCCTTTCAACGTTTGATTTACTTAAAGTTTTTGAATCAATTTTATAATCAAACTCAGGATTTTTGTTGTCATTATGAACAACTTTGCATTTTTCTATATTCATTTTACCATTCTTTTGACTATTTACATCGTTTATATAAATAATATAGAAGAGAGGACCTAGCACTGAACCTTGTGGAACTCCACTTTTAAACTTTATCCAACCTGAGCTGGTATACCCTAATACTACTCTTAATTAGTTAAATTTAATAAAAGAATAAATACAAATTAAAGATTGTTTTCGTTTTTATTTATTATCAAAATATATTCATGTGAGGACATAGAACTGCTTAACTTATAAACATTAAAATATTTTACTTATTAAAAAAATAGTGTATTTTTTTATAAAACTTTTATTAATAGTTAATTTCTAGGTTTATGTTAGAGAGCTATTTCTTTTGTATCCTTCTTAGTTTTTTTGAAATAAAAAAAAAATCTGGAAAACCTTATTTTTTATAGACTAAATTTATTTTAAATAATATTTATCAATAAATATTGAAAATTTATAATTTATAGCTAAAATTCTTTAACAAATATGTCATTTTATTGTTAAATTAAAATTTTATTAATTTTTTTGTGACAAGTTAACAAGACTTTTTATTTTACTCTTCCAAAATAGTTAAGCAATTAAGATGAAATTTTTTATTTTTTTTTTGCATCAAAAAATTGAATGCAAGTATAAATAAAATAAATTTTGAAAGCACATTATTATATTTTGAAAAGTGTTTTAAAAACTTTTATTGAGATGGTCGACGTTGAAAAATTGAACAAACTCGGTGATTTACTGATCAATCAGTCGGTGCCGATGAAGGCCCGATATCGAGCTTTGTTTACACTGAAAAATTTGGGTGGAAAAGATGCAATTATGAATATAGTAAAAGGCTTTCAAGATCCATCTGCTTTGCTTAAACATGAATGTGCCTATTGTTTAGGTCAAATGCAAGATGCCTCAGCAATTGATCCATTAATTGAGGTTTTGCGAAATAAGTCCGAAGACCCAATGGTGCGTCATGAAGCTGGAGAGGCTTTAGGAGCAATAGGTTTAAATTCAGAAAATGTTATGCAAGCTTTAACTGAGTTCGCTTCTGATTCTCATCAAGAAGTGGCCGAGACTTGTCAACTAGCATTGGCTCGTTTGGACTGGCTTGAAAAAAAAAAACAAGCTCCTAAAGAAAACTTGTCCGATAACCCATATTTTTCCGTCGACCCAGCTCCTCCAGATGCTAACAGGGATGTTAGCTTTTTACGCGAAAAACTTCTTAACGAAGACGAAAGTATGTTTGAAAGATATAGAGCTATGTTTCAATTGAGAAATGATGGTTCTGATAAAGCAATTTTGGCTCTTTGTGACGGTCTGAAATGCAAAAGCGCTTTATTTAGACATGAAATTGCCTATGTTCTGGGACAAATTCAAAGTCCTCTTTCCATTGAAGCTCTAAGAATCAATCTTGAAGATAAAAATGAAAATCATATGGTTAGACACGAATGTGCTGAAGCTCTTGGTTCATTAGCTACTGATGAATGCGTTAGCATACTTAACAAATATTTAAATGATAAAGAACAAGTCGTAAAAGAGAGTTGTGAAGTGGCCTTAGATATTACTGATTATGAAAAGAGCAACGATTTTCAATATGCTAATGGATTATTAACTGTTTAAATAAATATTTAGAAAAAGATATGATTTTTTAAATATTACATATAATGCTTCCTTTTTGATAATATTAAAGTTTTCTGGTTGATATTACTAAAGTATTGGTCAGTAATGTATAATTATTTTTAACTATCAAATAAATATTGGATACCGTCAATGGCGGCAACTTGACCACCAAAAAATGGTATAGGTTGCCTTGATGGCCGCGTGGAAAAAAATTTTTTTTCTTCCTAAATTTTTTTATTTTTCTTATCTTTAATTTTTACCGAAATTTCAAGTTTTTTTTTCCCGATGGCCATCAAGACTTTCAACATATTATTATATATTATTATATTTATTATTAAAAAATTTATTTAAAAATATTTATTTTAAAATTTATTAAAATTAAAATTTATAATTTATTTAATTTTTTTTCTAAAAAAAAGTCCGGACTTGGACTTGACTTGAGACTTGTGACTTTTAAACAACTCTGTTAGAGAATAAGTGAAATGAAACAATTCACATTTTGCTGTTATTAATTATTAATTACTAGCAGCAAATTTAACAAAAAGGATAATTATTAATTATTTAAAACTAAATATTGAATTCATTTAAGATTGTTAACAACAATTTAATAGCAGTCACTTTCAAACTGCTTTGTCATGCACACACCGTTTAAAAAGACAACACCTTTATTAAAAATTCTGAGAAAAAAACTTCTTAACACTCAAAATCCGGAGGGGTTTTTTCGACCCTTTTTGGTATTTCTATTGCTTGTTGTTCCAAAAATTTAATCTTTTTTGAAAATAATTTTTTTCCATCAAAGCTAAATTCAAAAAAATATTATAAATAATTAGTTTTGACTACAAAATAATTTTATTTTCATGCTAAAAAAAAAAGTAAACGTTAAATCCGGAGAGAGGTTTTTTGGACCCTTCATAAATACTCTTTTTTTTGGATAATAATCTAAAGACACGGCTAATTATGCTTTTAACTTCAAACTTTACTTAATTTCAATTAATTCCTATAATTAAAAATAAATTTTTGAACCATGTCATGAAGAAAAGCTGCTTTAGAAGCTCTTGAACTTCTTAGAATAGCCGACGATACTCAATCAGAAATCTTTAATAATGGGAATAAGGATTGATGATTATTTTGAAGAAGAAATGGAGATAATAAATCACTCTATTTCTGAAAATGACTCAGATGAAGGCTCAGAGAAACTGAAGAAGAAGAAGAAACTAATATTGATTAAACTTCGAAAAATGGAACGATATGGTACAATTGTACCAATTGTCACTCGAAAGTTGTGGATCCAATCTTTTATTTAGAAAAGAAGACATATAAGCTTTTATTAGTATCCTTTCCCTTAAAATTTTCTATATCCCTATCCCAGACATATATAAATTAAGATAAATTCTCAAGCTTGCTTTAGACCAGGTTTACATTTGATGGTTGATGAACAAATGATACCAAGCAAAAATCGCAGTTCTTTTATTCAATATAAGCCGAATAAGCCTAATAAATTTGGGATTAAGACTTGAATGTTGGCAGATGTCGATACAAAATACATCCTTATTTAATATTTTGTATAATTATGGTAAGGCATAATTTATTTAAGAGATTTTTTGGACCCCTTCAGGAATTAACGTACAAAAAAAAATCCGGTTTTTGAGTGTTAAAGAGTTAGCAAAATTTGACTACTCAAGCTTCTTAAAAAATTATTTTAATAGAAGAAAAAAAAATTTTTCATATAAAATATAAATAAATTTTCTTTTAGAGGGATCAGTAAATACGATTATTGCCATAATTATACATTATTTTATATCGCTCTAAATCATATGTATTCAATAATTGAATTTTGTGATTATTGCTTCTCCAGAAATTCAAAACGTAATGTGCATTGTTTTCATTCTTCATGACGATTTATTTTTTTAACAGCTTTAAAAAATTCTAAAAATAGTTTTATTTTTTAAATAATCAGATATCTAAGATATTCTGAAAATTTCATAAAAATGACACTTAAGACTACATACCAATTGATCAAATTTAAATTTTTTAAATTCATCAAAAGTGTTCAAATATTCTTCTTTTGGATTGTAATAAGAACTAGTAAAAATATATAAATCAGAAATTGTTTTATGTTCATTTAATTTTGTAAAATAGCGGTCACATATGCAAGAAAATTTTAGTTTTTCTTTGACCACAATTTCTCTTATAATTGAGCGAAAATCGCTTTTATCAATATTAAATTTTTCATCATAAATCAAATCATCTGAAACTGACATTTCTAAAATTTTTTTCTATTTGTAAAATAAAATTACGAATAAATTTTACTTGTAGAATATTAAAAAATGATTTTTCTTATTTAACTTTAGTCAGATATGAATCAAAATCTTTGCTTGTCAATTTATGAGTGTTAGAATGATAAATGATTTAATTAAAAGAGCGATTGGATTTGAAAAAAAAATTAATTAAAATTTTGTATAATTTAATTCTTTATTAATAAAATCAATTTAAGAGTAAAAATTATTCTCTAACCAAAGGATGTCTACTTAATTCTAATGAAAAATCCGGATCGCTTAATGATTTAATCTTTGATAAACCGAGATCAAATTTTTTGCGCATCGGTTTTGAGGATATTTTTGAAATAGTTGCATTTGAGAATTTTTTCGATGGCATCATAGACGAATTTTTTTTCTCAGATTTTTCGTGTATTATCGGAATTTCAACTATTTTCTTTTTGCTATTTTTAAAATCATTGTATTTTCTACGCAGCTCAGCCAATCGGTCCAATTTTCTCATTGTTTTTTCATCGATATCACCATTGGCAATTTTTTGTCTCAACATTTTGTCCTCAGCTATAAGCAAATTTATGAATTGTTCAGCTGTCTCGGTATTAAGATGTATATCAAAACATCTCTCATCTAAAAAATCAAAATGCTTTTCTTCTGGATCTGGAGTCCCCAAAGGCTCTTCAATTTTCAAGGTTTCAAGTTTGTCCACAGTTTCGCTTTCATTGCTTATCTTACTCTTGCAATTAGAGCAAAGAATATAATTTTGATCTTTATGTTGATAATTTGACCTGAAATCAGGAGAATTACCTAAAAATTATTTATTGTCATTTTAAAAATTTTAGATCATTTTAAGCTTATTTAAGCTTCAAATCATCAAATTTACCAATTTTTTCAAAATTCTTGGAATAGTTTCTACCTTTATTTGTTTCCCAAGGTTCACAGTTTGGACTCAAAGAAGCCATTTTTTGCTTGATACATTCTTCATACTTTTTGAATGGACTTTGACTTCTCCTAGATATGTGCCTAGATGGACGCACATAGATGCTTTCATTGCTCATATTTGGCAAGCAAATTGGTCTATATTGATAAAAAGATCTAGGACTGTTTAATCTTTTGTCCATTACTGTAATACGCATGCTCATCGTTTTAAAATAAAAAATTGTTTAAATTTAAGTGATTTTTATACAAGATTTTATTTAAAAATGTGACATTTTAACTTTAAAAAATAAGCTAAATATTTAAATTAAAGAAAAATGCTAAGAAATGGAGTTAAATATCATCTGGTGGTGTAATTTTTTGGGTCTGGATCCATTCAGGTATTTTATTCTTCCATTTTCTAAACTCGTCTTCTTTAGGTAAGTCATGTCGAGTTTTTTTCATGTATCGACAACGATACTCTTGAACAGCATTCTTTGAAAAACAAGAAAAAAAAATTAATAATCGTTTGTTATTTGCCTAAGTTGTTTATTACGAACCCAAAATTGTTTGCATTTCTTAAAGTTATCGAAATAATCCTTGCAATTTCCTAAGTTATCACGGTTGTTTTCGACACATTTTTGAGATAAAATTCTCTCCTTTTATAAAGTTAAATCTTTAAATAAATTAAATCGGATTGATTCTTTAAAATTTAAACATTTTTGCAAGGATCCTTGAATTCGTGACCAAATGTAATGTTTCTATCTCTTCTTTGTTGAATTTCTCTAAGCTTTGCTTGATTTTCCTTGTTTTTTTCAATATTTTCCGCAAGACCCATTTTAAAAAAAGTTTTAGATTCAAAATTTAATAATTTTTTCATTAATTGATGCAATTTTACCTAAAATATTTTGAAAAAAAAATATAACTGATAAAACAAACTTTACATTTAGTTTAATTTCTGTAATATGAAATAAAATGTAATATTAAGATATTTTAAAAATAGTCAGTTGGAAAAAATCCCTTTTTAATCAAAAAGAATTTTTTTTTTTACTCTTTCTAGAAAGGGTTAGAACTATAATTCATTGGAGTTTTTTATTAATTAGATAGTTTTTGAAATTTAAGATAAAAAATTAAAAATTTGCAACAAAATATATAAATTTATATTATTGATCGAAAGTAAGTATAGCATAATGGTTTATTGCAACATATTGAACGCGTAAATCTGATGAAAGATTATGTGCAAGTTATATTTTGAAATTATTTGTCTATTTTTGCTTTATAAAAATATCTCTTGATTGAGCTAAGACTGTATCCTCTTTTTTAACTTTAAACATTTGAATTCATATTCTAGCTGAAAGGCGCACTTAAGTCACCTCTCGAGCGCCTTTGAGACAATATGTGCTTTGCCATTAGCTAAACCAGTCATAATATAATTATTTTGTTTGAAGTCCTTGATTTCGACTATATCTCATAATCTCGCATTTATCAAAATTTAGACCCATAGACCAGTCATTATACCAGCTAATCAATGAATTAATATCATCTTGAAGTAACAAAATTTAATACTAAATTTTTGATAATTTTCTCACTAACACGGCATGGTATGGATGTGATTGAGTTTCAACATTTTTGTTCTATTTTTTCACTTTAATTAAGATTTCACTTTAATTATTTTACATTATTAACAATAAAAATTATTCCAGCTTTTTAATCAATAAAGTCGTGCTAAAACTATTCATTAATTAGTCAAATTTTTTTAATTTTTAAAAAAAAAATATAATTACTTCTTTTAGATAAAAATAAACCAAAATGTCTTTTTCAATTTTTTATCAAGTACTACTAATTATTTTTACTGACAAACTGCACTTAAAATGTTGGAAATTATATTTTATTAACTGATTAACATTTAAATAAAATACTGATCAAATAATTAATAAAATAATATTTTTATCAAGTTTTCTCAATTATTACCTTTCAAGTTATAATACATGAAAAATAATATTTTCTATTCTCCGACACCAGGTATACAAGGATTAAATTGTCGACACAATCAGAGTGCCCTATGAAAAATCGAGTATTCAATGGAGAAATTTTAATCCCAAAAACAGCTGCTCTATTCCAGAGGGATGTACTTGTACTTTTGTTATAATGATACACTCTATAACAAAATGAAAGGCAATTATTTAGAAGGTAATTATGGGATCAATTACACTCAAGGGTCAAACCAAAATACCAGATAGATATAGAACAAATTTTAAAGAAGTTGGATTAGTTATTCATTAAGAGAAGGATGTTTAGATGTTTTACTACAAAAATTCAGATATTAAACATATGCAAAGTGGAAGAGAACTTGAAAACTTTAAATATCTTGGTAATACTATGTCTGCTCAACTGAAAGACATTGAAGCGAGAATAGGCCTTGTGTTTAGAGCCTTCGATGAATTAAGATAAAATTTTTAAAAGGTTATTTATTAATTATCCAATTCAATTTGATCGATTAAATTTTATATGACTATCAAAAAAAATTTAAATTTGGTAAATTAAACAACTAGATTAAAAATATCTCAAAAAGAAATTTAATAAAAAAATATTAATTTAATTAAAATTTTTAAAAGAAGGGTAAATAAATAAATTATTTGGTATCGATTGACTCGGTTCAAAAAAAAGTTGCTTTATTATTTGGTGAAAATTTTCTTCAAGATTCTGCATTTCATCGATCAAAATTTGACATCTGTAAATTTCATTTATTAGCTCTTTATCATTCAAATCGTCAAATGATTCTTGAATTTTTTTCGATAAAATCTCAAACTCTGAACTTTTTTTCTCAATATTCAAAGCCAATTTATAAAGCTCAATAACTAAATTTTCTATTATTTCTTCTAATTTAATTTTCATATTAGAATGAAGTTGTTCTAAACTATTTTTTTGAATCTTGATTTTTTCATTTATCTCATTTTTTGCTTTAGAACATCGACTCTCAATGTCAGTGTCTTTAATTTCAAATTCGTGAAGCAATCCAAAAATAAACTCATTCATCTTTTCCTGAATTTGCTTGAGTTTTGTCTGATGTGCTTCTTGTTCAATTGGAATTAGTTCATCAATACTTTTAAATGAATGCTCATAACCGCAATATCCACACAATACCTTGTTTTCTTTGGTAAATTTTTGTATGCATTCTAAACATGCCTTATTTGAGCAGGGTAAAACTTTGCCTTCGTTCAGAAAATGAAAATTCTGCTCGTCCAAAAAGCATCTTATTTCTTGGATCAACGGCTCAAGTTCTTTCTGAAGTTGAATTAATTTCTCCATTTTTTGAAAATGATAATTTATTTATTATAAATAATTCATACAAATCAATTTTGTAAAATTTAGAATATTCATATCTGAAAATATTTAAAAATCAATTCTTAATGATCGCATGGTGTAGTGGTTATCACATCTGTCTAACACACAGGAGGTCCCAAGTTCGATCCTTGGTGCGATCACATTTTTTTGGCTTAATTTAAAAAAAAGTCTGAATAAAAATTTGTAATTCTTAAAAATCGTTTCAATTATCTTTGCAAAATATAAATAGCATAGATTGACAATGAAAACCTTTTAGCCTAGCATATAAAGTATTCTGTTGTGTCCTTTTGCGTACATTATGAAGAATCCTTAATTAAGTACACAAGAAATAGTAAAGATTGCCTTTGGCTCAAAAATAGAATAAAACTATGAAATACAACCTATTTTTTGAAAGCCTAAAGTTTAGATGTTTTTTAATCATTAATAAATTAATCGATAAACTAATTCTTCTTAATCATGTTTTCTTAAGATAATTTCTTTAATTCTATAAACTATAAAAATTAATTTAAAAAACCTGAAAATTTTATCATCTTTGAATCACTGAATTGAGTAATTCGAGTCCATAGATTAAAGCCTTATTACATTCTTTTATTTTATTCTGATTTAAAGGCTGCATTCCATCAAGAAGAAATATTAAAAAGATCAGTAAAAGCGATGAAAATCAAACCTAACAAATGTAATGAATTACGATGAAATTTAATAATAATAACATTAAATTTACCTTTAATTTTAATATATATATTTTTTTAATTTTTATTGGCAAAAATATCTTTAAATTTCACAGTCGTCAGTATTGTTTTTTTAAAAAAGTTGGTTAGATTTTTAATTTTAATGAATAGGTTAAAAATTCTAAAATATTTTCAGCAACAGCCATCAGAATTGGATATTAAATTTATATATCTTAATTGAAGTTCTGGACTTTTTAATTGTATAAAATTATATTTACTTAATTAGAATAAAAATTTATACGAGTTAATTTAGATTTTAAATTTTATTTTAAAAAATTTAATTGATTCGAAGCACATTTTTTATATTATTTACTAAATGACACTATGAGATTTATGATATATAAAACAACAAAATTATATGAATATATAGAGTCGAGCATATTTAAAAATCCAGCGTATTTTCATTACTCACATGATAAACAAGATCTGAAAGAGAATTTTCCACTATAGAATTGAATTCCAAATCGCTAATGGGTTTACAATTTTCTTTATCAATGGGATATTTAAAATCTGGTCCAAAATTTACAACAGCCTTGAGAAAATAATATTAATTTTTATATTTTATAAATTAAAAATTTAGCTATTGAATTACTGAGGCATTTTTATAAATTGAAATAGCTGGATAATAAGTTCCTTTATATATGTCACAGTAGGCTATTCCTTGAGAAACACCATTTTTAAAAAACTCAATCTATTTTACAAAATAAAATTATTTATTTCATTTATTTAGCTACTAACTAACCGAGCTTCCTATTAAGGGTTTCAATTTTTTCTCTTCGCCAGAAAAATTATCTTTTTCTTCATAGTAAAGATGATTTTTGAATTTAACAAGAGTCTATTTTTTTTTTTAACAAAAAAATTAATGCACAATAAATCTTCAGTTTTTAATTACCATATTTTTGCAGCTTTTTGGCACCAATTGTGATTTTTCGAGCAAAGGCAAATGAATACAAAACCCCAATACATCTCCTTGTGTGTATCCGCCATTTTCAACATCAATTTTCTTTGAATATGTTTTACCAATTGAATCATGAAATTTAGTTCCTTTTCTTGATCCTTTAATCAAGCATTTAAAAAAAAAAACTGAATTCAAATTTCAAAAGCTTATACTCCATGAATAGCTAAATTTATCATAGCCGCATGGGGCTTGTAAATTTGCCAATTTTTGTGCCCAGCCTATTCTTAATGCTGAATTATCCGGCTTTTCTTGAACGGTAACTTCAAAATACCACATCCCATGCGAAACGCCATGTGTAGCTCTGACCATTGAATAGCCCTTTTCGCCAGTAACAATCATTCGATCATCGGATAATTTCAATTGTGGTGCTCTGTCATTCAATGAAAGTGCACATTTATTCTCAAGAAAAATTCGATATAAATGCCCAGGCAAAGGTTTTCCAGCCCAAAGCTCTGTCTCCTCAAATTTTTGCCTCAACGGCGAATTTGGATCCGGTTCTACTAAATAATATCGATAGCCATCTTTGTTAAAAGGATGCTCCAGTGGAAAGCATGTGGGTACCATTTTTTCCAATCGAGATAAATCGTTTGGGCCACCACGCTTTTTTGAACTAACAAACTGATTACTACCGCTTGCCGAGCTAAAGTTTTGAGATGCCGAATCATTGACTTTACGTTTAGAGCCTCTCTTGACCATTCCACTTGATGAACCATTTTGAGAATTATTGATAAATGAAGTAGATTCTCCAAGAGCATGTTTGCTTGAACTAGAAGAAGTCATCGTTTTAAAATTTTCATTATATGGTCCGATTTTTTCTAATGACAAATCTCTAAGAGAATAGATATTCTCGCCATTTTCATTTTTAGTAACGAAAACTTCTTCTCGACTCAAGGTTCGTGTTACAGTTGCATGCCAAGTAACTTTTATTTTTCTTGGCGCACATGTCAGCGCTTCCCAGTACTTATCAATGAACGGAATTATATCTCGCTCGCGCGAAAAAAACAACCTATTTGGGCGATTATCGTATGTCAAATTTGCTAAGGCAGTTAGGCATAGCTGGTGAAAGGCTTTAAATTAAATATTATTTTTAAAATAAATTTTTAATTAATAAATTTTGAATACAAGCTTGTTTTTTAGAAAAACTTTCTAGCCGATTTTGACCACAATTTTTGCAAAAAAATTGATATGTTACCATAAATCGAACTACTGGTCTTAAAATAAACAATAACAAGATTTTTTTTTATTAAAAAAATTTAGTTTCAATAGAATAATTTTAGAAATTAAAGGTTTTAAATTTTTGATTTAGAGGAAATATTTACCCTGTATCAATATCTATGCAGTTTTTATGAAACCATCTGGCACACACACAGCATTGGAGTTCTGCTTCATCAAGATTTCTGGATTTTAAGCTTTTTGTTTACAAAAAAAAGTACAAAAAAACTTAATTTTTATCATGTATAATTGAACATACCAATAGCATTGATCATTTAAATCGTTTGATTTTGAGGTCTGAGCAATTTGATTAATAGATGATGGAGGAAGTGTTGATGAACAACTAGAGTCATTTGAATTTGAGCAGATATTGTCAATCATTTTTATAAATTAATTAAAATTTTATTTTATTTTACAATTATTCATATTCAAAAATGTTAAGTTATTTTTAAATTTAATTTGATATCGACCATTAAAATGGAATTTTTAATCATTATATTCACAATATATAGTCTTATTTGAATTTATTTACTATCACAATTTTTTTTATATTTTTTTAATTAAACCAGTTATTGTCTAGATTAAAACATTTCTTTATAATTTAAAAGTAAAATTAACACTATGAGAAAATTTCAAATTACAATACGCTGAGATTTAAAAAAGATTATTTTCTAATCAGAATAATGAACAAATTATTCTTGTTTAATGGAAAAATTAAACCAAAGATGTTGGAAAACGAATTTTTTGATATGATTCTGATTTAAAACAAAAAATTGTATCTATAAAAAAATATTTGAAAACCTTTATTAACAATTTTTAGCCATAAACATCAAAATTTGATTACTAGATAAAATTTTCCAGCTTAACAGCATCATCATTTGAAATTTAGATGATAAATTATTTCATAAAAACCAACTTCTTTATAAAAATAAAGCTCCTATTCAAATTTTTAACAAAGGATACTTTTTTTAAATAAGAAAAAAATATAATTTATACTTTGGGGGTATTTATCTTGTTAAAACTCAAAAAAGACTTGATTAATGTTGATAAAAAATTTATAATTTATTAAAGAATTAATTTTTGTGAATTATTTTTAGTTGGTATTTCAGTGATAAGTGATGCTTAAAATAATTAAAAAATACGGGTCTTTTTTTTGTTTGAAACGAATTTAATATTTTAATTAAGTAAATTAACTTATTGACTTTTTTTACAGAATTGAAGTTTTTACAGAATTTGCTCACAACTAAGAAATTTTCCATTATTTTTTGGCCTTTTTTATCGATTTGCATACTTCAGGCAATTCTTATGTAAAGAAGCGTTGTTTAAATTTTTCAAAGCTGGATTAAAATAGATTAAAAGTAAGAAATGGAATTTCAAAATAAATTTGAAAGCCAACATTTATTTCTTAAGTCACAATATAAATTATTTAATTTTTTTTTCTAAAAGACTCAATGATTTTTGTCGAGTCATAAATGACGAAAATTTGTTTAGTGGTATTCGCTCATATTTAATCTAATTTTGGTTTCTCATCATTTGTTAATTTACTGTAGTCCAAAGTACTGAAGTATTTGTATTGAACAGGCTTTCCATCTGGAGTTACCAAACGTTCATATGGCTTTTCATCAGAGAATCGATTTAATTTTACATCGGGAGATTTGGACAATGTCCTGATAATTGCAAAGGTTGACAAGCTAACACCAAAAACACCGACAACAAAAATCGGTAAAAGCGAATAATTACTTCTGAGTTGTTTTAAGATTGATACTTCGAATAGTTTACCTTTAGCTTCACCGCCCATTTTGAAAAAATTATATGATCTAAAAAGTAAAAATTAGATTCTGATTATATCAATTTTTATTTAATTAATAATATGAAATTAAGTTTTTCTTAATGTACGCTATATTTTAATTTCTGAACTGAGCGTAACTCCAAGAACTGAGAGTATACGCTCAAAAAATTAAAATCTTTCTTTCGCGTTTTATGCACTCGTTATTGCAATAAATGCGCTTGCAAATAAAAATTATTATTAGAATAATTGTTTAATAAATTATAAATTCTTAAATAATTATTATATTCAAAATTTTTAAATTGTTCTTAATCTTGTCTTTGGACTTATACTTTATTCTGATTTATGAATCTTCTGGAAATTTTCAAATTATTTATATCCATAACCGTTGACTATTTTAATTTATTGTGACCATTGAATGATATTAGCAGAATAACTGAAATGTTTTTCCATAAGTCACTAGCTATGTCAAAAGAAACATATATAAAATTTATTTCCTTGTTATGTATGTTAATAAGGGTAAATTTAAAAAAAATAATGATTTAAAAATAGATCAAAGATTTTTTTTTCATTGCGGAATTTTGAGTTTTTTTTTTAATTCAAAAATTAATTTTTTTGCAAAACACTCTAATCTCTAAAAAAAAAAGAATATTTTATGAAATCATTTTTATATGATGAAACAAAATATTTTACTTTCAATATTATAAAATTTGCAAGTTGATTTATTGAAACAATAAATAGAGCTTTCTTTCGAACTTATAATTAAATTTATTTAACATTTTTTATCCAAGCAAAAATGTTAAAAGAAGGCTAATGCCATTCGGGCAAACTCTGGAGAAACTAGAGTTGACTAGAGAAACTTTTGTTTTTTTTGAAAAATTAAAATTTATTTTGTGCTGGAACCAACAATGTATATAAATAATATCTTTAGCAACTAATTTAAATTTTCTTTTATTTTATTTTATAAAATTTTAAATTAGCTCATTGCATTTATTTAATATAGTTGTATTCATTGCTAAAAAACTTTTGTTTCTAATAAAAAAAGTTTTTTCCTCAAATTAAATTCATTTTTTAAATTTTATTTCTATATTAAATTAAATTAAAAAAAAATATAATTTTATTTTAAATCTAGTACCGTGTACCCGTGCAAATAAGTGTCCTCCTGAGACTACCTTTTAAAAATCTAATCAAAAGTGGCTTAGTTTCATATATGTTCCTTCCATTTAAAATATACTTAGATCATTATAAAATATTTGATTTGAAGAAAATTTTCTATCATCTAATGGCCTAAATTCTTCAATAAAGACATGATTTTAGGGGCGCTTATTTGCAAGGGTATACGGTAATTATTCAAAAAAAATTTCATTTTACATTCTAAATTTGAGAAAAAGTTAACCATTAATTAACAAATTTTTTTTTATTTATTATAAAACATGCTTTTTTTATTATTCAAAAATTGTTTTAATAATATTTTTCTTCAAGATAATTATTTTTAAAAACTGGTTCTATTCTAAGTCCAGATCTTGAGGGTCTTTATTTATAATTGAATTAATTTTTATTGTTTAAGATAGAAATTTAAAAACAAGTTTATTTTAGTTGCCAGTACGATTTGAAAAATCAACATGTTGTAACGATACAGTGTTTTTGCTTTCATAAAAAATTTTAGAAATATTATTAATTCAATTGAACCTGATTTTAAGTTAACGTTTTTTATGCCCAGTTAAAATTTCAAGATTTTTATTGAGATAAAATTTTGCTATGACCTAAAACAAGCTGACCATTTAAGTTAAGAAAACAGATTTAAAAACTTGATAAGAAAGAAAAATTGAACACTAGTTTTTTCTTTTAGTAGAAAAGTAAACCATAGCTTTTGTTCTCTTTCATAATTTTAATAAACATTTTTGTAAAAGGATCATATCTTTTTTATATAAAAAGACTATATTGTAATTAAATTTTGAATAAAATTTTGATTGACTTAGTTTAGTCTACTTTGTCGATTTGAAAGATTGAAACAGTTTTTAATTTAATTAGATAGAAATAAAAACGAAACAAATAATAGATTAGAGTCCCGTTTGTTATTAGTAAGTTATCCTCTTTTTTCTAGTATCGATTTTCAATTTTCGCTCAAAATCCGGTCCATTTTTACAAATAAACGAAACAAAAACAAAAATTTAATCCGCTTTTTTAATTTTGATTTTGTTTTTGTACCGAAATAAACAAAGATAAAAAGTCTTAAGCTTAAAAATTAATTAAAATACAGAAATAAAGCCAAGTAAAGCGGATAATGGATTTACGACACAATGGTTAAAAGAGTAGGAATTTTTCTAATTTATTTTGCCCATGTTGAGAGACCAGTTTAAATTTAGTTTCACTCGCCAAATCGAGAGCTTTTCAACACAACAAAAAATTTATTTAAAAAGTTATAAACTCGATAACGTGATTTTTGTGTCATCTTTGCGATTCGGATTTCATCCAAAAAACATGTACTAATCATCAAATTAGCCATGTTGTTTAACTCATTTTCTAATTAAGTACGAAATCCAAGAAGCTTGTCATTAATTTAGACGCGTTTAAGCAGGAAAGAAACGGAAAATCGATTCCGAAAGTTTAGTTCATTATTTAGTGCTTCAGGCTGTGCTAGCTTTCTAAAAGCTTGTTTAATTTTTTCATGTCAAATTTTTATTTAATTAATCATTGAAAATATTAATTATAGATAATTCAATACATCATGCCATTCTGACTTTTTAACTTAGATTATTTGGTATAAAAATGTTAAGACTTGGCCATTAATTTTTTTGTTTTTTAATTTTTTTTGTTGAATTGTAATGAGCACTACTTTTAAATTCCTCAATCGAAGGTCCTAATAATACTTTCTGGTCCTTAATTTTTTTATTAACAGTGCCCAGTATATTATTTTGATTATTATAAGTATTATTTATCCAAATTCCGCTTATTAAGTGATAATAAAATTTTTTTTTTTTGTAATTTCTTAGCTAATTTTCTGGATTTTAAAAATTCAAAATCAAGGAATACTCTAAATAAATATAAATTTACTTTAAAAAACAGTCAATTAATTTTACAAAAGAGAAAAACTTTTTTTTTTTACAAATAAAAACTAAAACATTTATTTAAACAGGTTCTAAATTATGCATAGTCTAGAATTTTTGTTGCCTTGAAAATTTATCAAACCTAAATATTTTAGCAAAGTATTAAAATATTTTTTGTTAAATCTTTTCCTATTGTCCATTGTGTATTCAAGTTGATCAAGATCACTTGACTGTTTGGACAAATTTAATTTTCAAAAAAAAAACCTCAATTAATTTGTCCTTGTAAAATGTTTACAATGTAATCTAAGACAGATTTTGTAAATAGCTTGACGATATTAGCAATAGCTATTCGTTAGAGCTAAAATTTATTTTAGCTTGGTCCGAACATTGTTTAAATGCGTTATTAGTTGAGAGTAGAACAACGAGTTCATTTGATTAGTATTTTTATAGACAAACAGATCATATGTGTTTTATTAAAAATATGGGCTAAATAAAGTTTGAAAATTAAAATTTTCAAAACTTCAAGTAAACAAGTTTATGAGACTAAATATTTTTCGAGTATCTTTAAAATAGAATAAATGTTTCTAGTATTCTATTCATATTTTTATTTCCAAAATATACTGCAAAAGAGTAAAAAATTATTGGTTCCAAGCCATGTATTCTGACTTATTTTCATCTAATATTAAGTCAAATTAATCATTTTCGATATAGAGCAATTGAGATTTAGGCACCCAAATAACAATCAATCACTCACTACCATTGATTCAAATTTAGATGCTCCAAGTATCAATTTTATTCTAGATCCAAAATTTTGATTGATTAAATTCAAGCACTAGTTACTCTTCTCATCAAACTAGTTCTAAAATTTTACTGCCATTAAATAGACTTGGGGAAAACAGTGATGCTAGCATAGCTATTCATAGTTTATTATAAATACCCAATTTTTCAAAAAAATAGAAATAAATTTTTTTACCACCCAATGTTGACTAAATCAAGTATGTCATGTGAAATTTTAAAAAATAAAACTTCTTTATATTTTCATTCCGAAACCTTAAAGTATTTGCCAATATTTTTATTTAGATGTTAAGGCTTTATTTATTTAATTAAAGATCATTAGGTTTTCTTCAAACTAAATAAATATTTTAATAATTTATGGTAATTAATAGCATTAAGAAAAAAAATCATATGATATGGGCATTTTTTGGTATTTCTTTTTCGATAGATTTTGCGATTCAAATTTCTTCTTGAAATGTATCCATTTTAATAGGAATTAAAGAAAATTATCTTTATTTATAAAAAATATACAATAAATCGAAAGAAATTTGGATTTTTAAAAAATTTTTCTAATTACCTATTTATTCAAGTCTAACCGTTGAATAGATTATCTTTAGTTTCATTTATTTTATCAAAGAAGATCTTGCAAAATATATTTGAAATCAAGAAAGAAAGTCTTGGTTGCTTAATGTAAAATCAACAAATCAATCATTTGAGCTATTATTGGGTCGGAAATCGACCGAAGCATAGGTGGCATCAGATACGAAATAACTAAGAGAAAAAACCGGCATATAGTGATTAAAAACTAATAAAAGTCTTGTCTAATTAGCCATATTTGATTAGTCCGAGATATTTAGATTTTTCCATGTATTTTATTTTCAATATAAATTAATGATATCCATATTAGAAATTCCATGCCTGGTTTTGAGTTATTTTAATGAATCAAATAAATTCGTTGAGCTGAAAGGCTTTTCTTTTTAGTGAAACCGCAAGCCGGTTTTGTTATATGCCTCGAGCTTTGAACATTAAACCCTTTAGTTAATTGCGTAATTAAAAGAATTTTAATCCTGTAATCGATCATGCATTAAATCAGCAGGAATTAAAAATCACGCACGTAAGCAATCAGAAATGCTTGGTTTATGTAATCCTAATCGGCCTAAAATCAAATAGCATATATTGCTTTTAAATAGGCATTTTTTTAGGTTGATAGAAAAAAAGCAAAAGAGAAAAATTAGGATTTTATTTGACAAGAATGTACCGTAATTCGATCGATTTTTCACTCGATCGAATAAACCGGCAATAAATTGACGTGTTTTTTGTGCGTACGTGATTTCATTAGGACGCGTATCATCGATCTCTGAAAACCGTCCAACGTCCCATTTAATACGACAAAACACACGTCGATTTACGTTAGTTTGCCGCTTGGATTATTGATTCAGACCAGTCATAAAATACTTTGAACAAATATAAACTTTCGCGATTTTATTTATAAATAAGATAAATAAATGACACAATTTCTAATATTTGAATAGAATATTAGTAAAATAAAAGAGGTATATTATATGTTTTTCGAATAATAAAAGATAGTTAAAATATTAATACCTTTATTTAATATTTAGATTATTTTATTTTGGAAATTTAATAAAAAGAAAAAAATTATGGTAAGGTTTGATAGATTTAGATATTTTTTTCAAGCACCGATACTTCCTCTTTTGTTATTTTTAATATTTTCTTCGTTTATAATTGCCTACACAAATAGTCAGCTCATTTTTATTGAATATTTTTCGCTTTTTGTGATTCATGTTCAAGTAATGTATGAAATTTTATTTTAAAGCTTCGATGAAGAATAAATCACAAACTTGTTCAACTTTTATAAGATCGATCTATCAGCTAAATGGGTTTTTTTTTACTAGGAATTTTTCTGCGATTTCACTAGAAGCCATCCAAGAATACAAGTTATAAAAACAGCTATAGAACTCAATCAAAATTAATTTCTAAAAAGAAGTCTGAGTTTCTTTGACGAAAATTTTTTTAAGGTATTTTAAATCAAATCAAAAATTTGCTTATCAAATTTTTTTCTAAAATCGTTGATCCAATAATTTAGAACAATCGATTTTACTAGATTTTATATTATTAATTTCAAAAAGGATAAGGAAAGGATACGTAAACCAGAGCTTTCTTAATGCCCGAAAATAAAAGAGATTAAAATTTTGAATAAATTGAACGTTTTGGTTGTAATTATTCTGAAACTTTTTCTGATGCTAGGATTAAGATTCAGAAGAATGTATGATGATATTCATCCAAGTAAATTGTTCCTCGTTTTTTTAAATGTTGTTTTGATTTTTACTAGGTACTCTATGCTAAGGAAATAGAATCTCATAGTGGTACAATTATATAATATTCATTTTTTTTTAATATTTATAAATTATAAAAACAGATTGATTTAGTTTTGAATTTTTTAATATTAGCTAAAATAAAAATCAGTAGTTTTTTTAGCTATCATTAATAGGTATATTAAATCTAAAGATTTTTATGACAATTATTGATTTTTTTATATCGAGTATTCAAATAATTTTCAGTGTATTTTAAGTACCAAAAATTATGCATAAAGCTTAAATTTCCTAGTATGAGGATTTATTGTTATTCTCAGGTTTTAGACCGATTTGAGATAGGAGATATTCAACTCTGTTAGGATCAAATTTTCTCAACTAAATTCCTAAAAGGTAATTAACAAGAAGAATTGACGATAAAATTACCACTTTTTTTTTCAAATTAAATTATTATTTTATATTTGTATACTTTTTTATTTAGATAGTTTGGGCCTATCCGGACAGTTCGGAATGGTGCTTAGGATTTCTTGGGATTATTCAGGGCTATTTTTTATTTTAATATAGGCTTAACTTTTTGACAAAAATAATTTGTTATAAAAGAAGTTTTATTAAAAAAGCAAAAAAATTTACATTTGATTTCGATAAATTTTTTATTCTAAAAAAAAATTGTTCTAAAATAAAAATTCTAAAATTTTCTATATTTAAATAAGTTCACAATCAAATAGATTCAAATGTTTTTTTTTGTTTGAGCTCAACAATCGCTTAGAATTTCAAAGTTAGAATTGTTGATTTTATTCAAATTTTCATATTCAAACAAAGTGAAAAGATCAAAAAAAGCAAAAATTAACACTTAAAAATAAGCGCATATTTGTCATAGCTATAAAAGACAAGTAAAATATTTTAAATAGTGAAATTTTTTTTTACTATATTAGATAAATTTAATAAGCAACAGGTCTGTTAATACAAATTGGTTTTCAAATAAATGCAGATAGTAAATTTTTTTATCTTTACGAAAGCTACTACATTTATTACAATTAGTTTCAAATAGAAAATATTTTTTGGTTTTCAAAGAAATTCGATATGAGATTTTTTTATCTTAAGCCAGTTTTAATAGAATTTTAGGTTTACTGACATGAACGATTAGAAATGGTCTTTGATTTCAAATGATTCATGCATAACATTCATTTGATGAGAATTAAAGCGGAAGCAATATTGGCCGCTAGTTATCATGCAGAGGTTTCTTAATTAAAAAAAAAATATATATTTGAAAAATTTTGTCTAGCATTTTTAATAATTGAAGTTTTTGACCGAAGCCTTTTTTTGTTAAATTAATATTTTAGGAAGGGTTTAGCTCACAATTAAGACTCGCATCTATCAAATTTGATTCGAAATTAATTGAAGTATAAATTCCTGATGCCATTCAGCTTTAAATGACATTTTTAAATGATTTTTAATGGTTTCATTTTTTTTTCTATTTAAATATGAATAAATCGGTTCCTGGTCCGCATTTATATTTTAGTTTTTAACTCAAAACAAATATTTAAAGTTTTTTTTTATTTTTCTCAAAGGATAAATTTAAATATTGAGATAAGCATTATTTTCTCAAAATTCCGTTGCTGATTGTCGGACTGTCTCATTTATGAATGGATGAATTTTAATTTAAAATAAAGAACGCTACCCAAAAGCCTCGTTCTAGAAATGCTCATCAAAATTTTATTATTCCCAACTGACTCCTGTGAATTTTTATATATTCAGATAAATTCTACTCAAAAAGAAAATATCAAAAATGAAAGAATTTCATATCAAGCATTAATGCGCATACCTAAAACCCAATCATTTAGCATTCATGGTCCGATAGCTTTTATCCTACCGATTAGATTCACAACATAAATGTTTAGATTAGAGTGACACGTAGATAAAATACTTTTTATCTTTAAATTAACTCAACTATTTGCTGTCGATTTGAAAAGATAAAAATCTATTTGGCATTTAAGATAAAATTTTGTTACAACAGGAAATTAATATTTAATGGCTAAGTAAATATTTTCAATAGAGATTTTGAATATTTCGTGAGTTCATATGTTTGCAGAGAGAATAGATTATTTAATAATTCACCATCACGATTTCTAAATAGACCAAAAAATAATTATCTAATTAAATAAGAAGTAATCTAGTTGAATGGCTCTAGGGTTTCAGACGAGTTTAATTTTGCGGAAAAAAAAACTCGCGAGGACGTCAAAGTCCGATCCCTCGAGATAAATAATTCTTCATAATCGGATTAGGACCTGGGGCAAACCGGATCTGTAAAGAACGTGGTCTCTTGACTCAAGAGGCTCTTTTATTTTATTTCTTTTTTTTTTTTGAAAAAAGAATTATTAAGTTTGTTTAATGATTGAATTAAGAGAGATTATTAGCAAGACAAATTTAAGTACCAATAAAGCCCCTAAGTGATATTCGAGTAATTTGTGGGGGAAATGTTTTCTTTTCAATTTTGAGAGTAAATAATTACCCGACAAAAAGCACTTGAGGAAGCACATACAAACTTAATAACATGAGCGCTTTAATTAGCATATGCTAGTCGCTCTATTGTGTGACTGAATCAATTTTATTTCTCATGGTTCAAAATTGTAATTTCGCGTGCATTCAAGCAATTATATTCAATGGACACCTGCGTTGCTTTTTATGATTCAAGCTACTTTTGTTTAAGAGCAACTGTTCGCAATCGATTGATTGAATGATTGATCGATTATAAAAATCGAGTTCACATAGAGAACATGGTAAAGTATTAGAGATGAAAAAATGTCATATAAGAAACACAACTAATATTTTGTGTATATCTAATAGTGAAATAAACAGGATGTGTTAGCAAGCACCTACTGTCCGTTTATTCACTTTTAGACTAGACTCATTTTGTGATAGTGTCAAAATTGTATACTACAGTTATGACTGTGTTTATTTACCACAAATGTTTATCGACTATACAAAAATTTTAGGATTTTAAGAGCATTTTTTCGATTAGCCTTTTTTTTTATTTTGTTTTAATCAAGATTAATCTTATAGTTAATCAGATAGAATCAGACTAATTTGATTAGACTTTCGGTTTCATGCTGAACCAGCAATGAAAATATACAATTCAAATGTAATATATATTTTTTTATTGTCTTGTAAATAATCAAAGTTTACAATTATTGATTTATTTACTGGACTAGCTAGGCAACCTATAATTAGCACCTAGAATAATTAATTAATTTAGCACTTGTACAGGTCGGTTTACTGGTACAATTATTATTTTTTCTTGTTATAATCAAAATAGCCTTTTATTTATTTTCTTTTTTTTTTTGATTGAAAAAAAAAATAAAAATTTTACCTAATATTAAATAATATTATGTATTTTTTTCTGTTTTATCTTAAACAATATATTAGATAAATGGAGTCAATTTTATTTAAATAGTTTAAGGAAGTTTAAAGTTTGATGAATTAGACAAAATGTATTATGCATGTAAAGATAAATTTTTGTTTATTATAATAAACATTTATTAATTCTGGTTGAAAAATTTTATTGTAGCTAATCAAATATTTATTCTAGCCACAATGATTGGCAATGTTTTAGTTTTTATTATATTTTTTTTTGAAGAGGTTGATTAGTGTTTTGGCATTAAGTTAATGAATATAGGTATTTTTTAAAATTCAGTTATATTCGTCTATAAAAGTCAAATATTTGTCAAGTGATATTTTGTCAATAATTTTATTACCGTATTGTAATCTTGAATGAGTTTTGAATTGCATTTTACAAAGTCCATCAAGTGCGCGTAGTTTAACATCGTCCATATTGTGTTTAAACAAAAAAGTGAGCATAATTTATTCAAGAGAGAGAGAGAGGTTCATTGAACCAATCGCATAGCTCGAGCAATCGCACAATTGCTGATAATTCATATCTTAAATGACCCCGCGATAAAAGCAAAATCGCCATTTATACAGTTATATACGTTTAAGACCTGGTCTCCGTCCTCTCAATCGACTAAATAAATTTTCTATTCATTCACTAGACCAATGGTCCACACACTCACACGCTGTCTTCTCTCTACCTCCACCCCCCCTATTTCTCTCTTTCTCTCACAAACACACACACCGAACTTGACTTACTAAGCCAATCAAATTAATCGTTCACACAACTTAATTCACTAAAAAAAATTTCTTTTTTTCGTTTTTAGAAAATTTTATTTAAATAAAGTCAATTTCCTGTTTGTGTTGATTTTATTGTGTGTTGTGCTTGTTGTCGATACAAAACAGAAATATAGAAAAAAAAAATAAAATAAAAAACAAAAATGCCTCAATCAGAAGATCTATTGTGTTCTCAATTTGGTCAGTTGTGCACGGACGATCAACCGCAGCATCGCAGCCAGAACATAACCGAGTCGGTGCCAGTGCCCAGCAGCGAACACGTCGCTGAGATAGTAGGCCGACAAGGCTGCAAAATAAAAGCCCTCCGAGCCAAGACAAATACTTACATTAAGACACCGATACGCGGCGAAGCACCAATGTTTGTCATAACGGGCCGACGCGAAGATGTCATGATAGCCAAGCGTGAGATTCAGCTCGCTGCCGACCACTTTAGTCAAATTCGTGCCAAACGCGGTTCCGCGTCTCCGACACCGCTTAATCCAGCAAGTCCCCGACCCATCACTCGGCCGAGTTCACTAAGCCCAAGTCTAACAGAAAACCCACTAATTTACAAACATAATTTGACCTACCAACAACAACCTGCTCTAATGCCCGGTCACGTGTCAAAAAAAGTGAACGTGCCTTATCAAGTAGTCGGTCTAGTAGTCGGCCCAAAAGGTTCGACTATTAAACGCATTCAGCAGAATACCAACACTTACATTATAACTCCAAGTAGAGATTGCGAGCCTGTGTTCGAAATTCAAGGTTTGCCTGAGTGTGTCGAAGCGGCTCGTATCGAAATTGAAAACTATATTCAACTAAGAACCAATCAATCGATTCCCAAAGAGCCAAGTCCCATTCAACCAGTTTCGCTTTCGAGCTCGTGCTCTGGTTCAATGGGTCAAAATGATTTAAATGATGAGCTTGATTTTAATCTTTATCAATCGGTTGTTAATTCAGTTGTTGACGATGATGATTCAGTTTGGCCAGAAAAGGCGAACACTCGCGGCTCAACATTGGACATGTTGATTTCGTCCTTTCAAAACAGATCCTCTTCTTCCTCATCTTCATCTGCCTCTTCATCAACAAGCTCATCCTTTTGCTCAAATGAGCTCAATTTAAATCAACTTCATAATACATTTATGTTCAATACAGACTCACTTTACTCTCCACTAGTCGATTTGTATCAATCAAATTCGACTGGTTCGTGCACTAATAACAATTCCCACATAATTAACTCCATATTTCAACATGAACAACTATTACAACAATTAGCTCAATCTAATCAAGACTTGGTGTTCAATGACTCAATTTTTTAGAATAGTATTAACCATTGAAGTAAAGAACGCTTTAATCAAGTCAGATACTTTAGTTCCAGGGAATATTTTTTTCTTTCTTTTTTTTTTAATGATAAATAGTCAATTTTTTTGAATCAATCAAAATGAGAATGAAATCCGTTTTTTTTAATATTTGTTCGAGCTCTATTAATGAGAGCTTGGGCCGTCTAAACTGATTGTAAAGTCGGTTTCTAAATTTAAAGTGCCAGTTTTTTTAAAAACTTGTTAAACTCTTTTTTCTTTTTCTTTTTTTTTTTTTTTTTATATTTTTTTAGCAAAATTTATGTTCAGGTATTAATTGTAGTCTTAATGAATGGTCGGACCATTTGTCTCGGCTATTGAAGAGAATTTAAAAACAAATTTAAATTTAATCACATTGAAAATTTTATTTATTTTTCTGTCGTTTTGGACAAATTTTATTTTATTTCATTATTAATTTTATAAGAAAATTAATTCTAGCTATTGATTCAAAAAAACAAAAAAAAATAATCAAACTTTTTTTCATAATTATTTGGTTATTATTACTAGTTATTTGTTTCTGATTTTTTATTGAAAATTTTTAAATTTTTAGTTTCAAAAACATTTAATTTTTTACAATATCAAAATAAAAATATTTAAAAATTAAAATTTTTTATCTTTATAAAACAATAAAATTAATTATTGAATTTTATGCTCAAAGCTAAATTTTGTTCGAATGTTTTATTCACTTTTAAACATGTTTGATCAAGTTGTTTGTCTAACTTGCAGTTCTTAATAAAGAAAAAATTATTGAAATATGGTAAACACAAGACGCGTGATTATCAACTTTAAATTTACTAATCATTACAATCAAATATTTGCACATAAAATGAGTCGAGCAAAATTTTCCAATTTTTTGGTGAATAGTTTTGTATAAATATTTAAGATTCTCATTATTATTTTTTTTTAATTACAAACTACTTGAGAAATTGAGATGAATGTAAACAATATTTTGCTTTGTTTGATTTTAATTAATTTTAAATCTTTATCACCAAGTCAAGTTTTGTTTATTAATTTTGTAATAATATTTTTTTAAACTCTAAAAACCTCATTAATATTAACTAGTTTAAACATTATTAGTAAAGTAAATTTACGATCAAAATTAATCATTTAAAGTAACCAGATGAACTAATTCTATAACACCATCTGAAAAAAATAATTTTTCGTTAAATTGTTTGAATTTAAAGTATGCTTAATGTTTGTTCAATTAAGATGATAATTTTCTAACCAAAAAGAAAATCAAAGATATAAAAAAACTAAAAAATTTCACTCAGTTCTGATCAAAATATTTTCGCCCGTTTAAAAATTTTATAAAAGCTAAAAAAAATATAAAGTTGCTTATCAGACTGCAAATAATTAAATAATATTTTTTATGTCTTGGTAATATTCCCAAAATTTCATTAAAAATTAAAAATTTATAAAAAATGGCTGATTGTTTTTTCTGATTGTTTTTTCACATTAAACCTTAAAAGAAAAACTAATAAGATCAACGTGGTCTAATAATGGTCACAATAAAAATATGTCTATTAAATTTTATAGCTTAGGTACTTTTTAAAAAATTTATTTTTCGAGAATTGTCTATGCTCCACATGGAGCTAACAAGGTTTAAAAAAAAATTCAATTTTAACAATTAGCTTTTAGATTTGATTAAATGAGATAATTTTAAACAGAATATTCTTCTGTTTAAAGACCTCCTAGAACACATTGATTATTTTTGAATTGAATTAAAATCCATATCTTTAAAATTAAATTAAAAACAATCTTGCAGATAAAAATCAGATTCGATTTCTGATAAAATTTTTAAAATTAGAATATAATTTATATTGCAGTGGGTATATTAATATCCCTTCAATCATCATAATTTTCTAAGCAATTACATTTATTAATTTTTATTTTATTCATTTTCACAAAAATATTTATGATTTCAAGCTTTAAATTATAAATTAATCATTATAATAACAAAAAATAATTTTAGAATAAAGGAATCAGTCGAATAAATTTAAAACTCTGCTACGATTCAAATAATATTTTCAGAGACTTATGAAAGAATTTTTCAACATATTATAATTCAGTTCAAAATGTTATATATTTTGGTACATTTTATTTCGAAAAATTCAGACCTAAAATAGAATTATTGAAATATTGGGACATTTTTAGTTAATTAAAATTATAATAAAAACCAAAGTAAAGATTGATTGATTAACAAATTGTTTTTTAAAATTTTTCAAAAAAAATTAAAATATACCTTAAAAATACAAGCTAAATCTTCACGATTTTATTGACTTATTGGGGTAAAAAAACACTAAATAATTAATTCCGTACAAAGAATTAAGCATCCTTTAAATATTTTTTAAAACCTAAAATTTTTGCTTATTATAATCATATTATTAAAAATATTTTAAATCATTTTTCACACCAATTTTGCGAATATTGTTTTATCCACTAACACAAAATTCTTAATAATTCAATTAATTATGGTTCTTAAAATATACTAATTACGTAGCTGAACTACTAAATGGTAAAAACAATACATGAAAATTCATTTAAAAGTCTTTAAAAATATGATGTGAATAAAGAATAGTTAGTTCTTTAATTTACTTTTATTAATGCACATCAAATGTATCTCATGAATAAAGTTTTAAGCATCTTCTATCTTGAACCATAACAAGATTAATAAAATTTATAGAAAATAATTTAAAAGAAAAATACTTACTGCTCCCAAACTATGATTTTTTTTTCTTTAATTTTTCAATTCTTAAAAAGTTCAAAAAAAGCTTAAAACATTGAACTAAAGTATTTCTGAGAGCTTGACTTTAGTGGCAAAAAATAATTTCTAAATTTTTTAGAAAAATTAATTTTACTTTAAACATGTTTGCCAACTGACCTTGAACCAAATAAAAAAATTTAAAAAAGTTAAAAAAAAACGCTTCAATTATAAAAAAAATTTTAATTTTGAGAATGAAATTTTATATTAGAATTTTTTTAATAACTTTACTTGGAAACTATAATTGCCAATTTAATGATGAACCAAAATGCGTAATCGGCCAAAATTGTCGCTTGCCAATTTGTAATTGTGATTCAAACAGGCTGCCAATTGAGATACCAAACAGATATCATATCAACGATCTACCACAATTAATCATATTGAGTATAGATGATGATAATTTAGATGTAAAAAGCTATCAAATATACAGAAAATTGCTTGAAAATCGCAAAAATCCAAACGATTGTTCGATAAAAGCGACTTTTTTTGTATCAGATTCAAAAAATGCAACTTCTTATTGTTTAACAAGAAATTTGTATGACAATGGCCACGAGATAGCTATAAGTTCAGTAAACTACACGTGTCCGCATAAACGGTGCAGTCCTTTTTTGAACTTTCAGCCTTGGAACTATGAAAAATGGACGGATGAAATTCTCAACATGCGGGAAAGGCTCAATCGTTATGCAGGTATTCCAAAATCTCAAATAATCGGTTTTAGAGCTCCGATTCTTGAGCCAGCTAGCGACATGCATTACAGGATAATTTCATCCAACAAATTTCTATATGATTCTAGTCTTATTTTAAATACAGATGATATTATATGGCCTTTTACCCTAGATTACAAGTTTAATTCGTATTTGAGCAACAATGGACCTATACATAGATATGCTGGACTATGGGAACTTCCAGTACCAACTTATGTAGATCTTGAGAATGGTAGGTTTTGGTTTTAGTATTTTTTAAAAAAAATTTTTTCTTAAAAAATCATTTTAGAAAATATCAAATGTTTGAGACTATGGGAAGGACATTGTAAATATGATAAAAGTGTAAAAGGAGTTGCCAAATTTTTAAGGCATCATTTTCTGCGAGCCTACTATAACAATCGGGCTCCACTTGTATTTCACTTTTCTGGGCAATGGCTCAAGGAGTTCAGAATTTTTAATGAAACTGAAATAATGCCGAATGTCGGATATGCTCATAAAGAAAAAACTAAAATAAATATTGAAAAAAAAGAATACACTAATCTAGATGGATTGATTAAGTTTGTAAATGCTACCTTGGATAAGAACAAAGACGTATATTTTGTTACAGCTCGACAAGCAATTGAATGGATGAAGCTATTGCCTAGAATTCATAAAGAAAACATATCAGATTTGATAAATAATTATCTATTTGAAAACTGTTTTGATAAAAATTCAGGTTTTGATGGAAAGTGCCCTATAATGCCAAAACCAGACTATGACACTGATGAAACTTTAATTTTGGACGATAGTGATGGTGATAAACTAAGAGAATTACTTAAAATTAATCCGATACACAAAGGTATTTTGACTGATCTTCAATCAGAAGTTCTCTTTGTAAATAGTTTCGTTGGATATTTTATACTCGGAATGATCTTAACTTTGATTTTAATCATAATTAAAGATAAATATTTATAATTTAATTTTTCTAATTATTTAAAATCTGATCTAAACTTTTAGATATTAAAATTCTAATAATTCTCAAAGTTTTTTGAATTTTTAGCCATAAATCGAATGTAAAACCTTTTTAAATTTTAATCAAATAAATAAAAAATTTTATAAAAATTATATTTTTGTTGAATTCTTTATAGAACAAAGATAAAAAAAAAATAAAGGAAAGTTTGTTTTACTTTACGACTCTTTAGATTCATTTTTATCAATTTTTATTTTAAAAAATCATATTTTGATAATAGAATTTTTGTTTTTGAAGTAGTAAGAGTAGGAGGTTTAACTCAAAAAAATATCCAAGTTTTCGTAAATTTTATTTACCAAAGAAAATTGAACTGCAATAAGCTCTCTAGATTTTTGTTTTTGGAAAGAACCTGTTATTAACATGAGGATAAGACCCGATTCAATTCATAAAGATTTTAAAAATGAAATAAGTACGAAATAAAAAATATATAAGATCGCTTTAATAAAGAGTTAGAGCCGTAAAAAAAACTGAAGGTGAAAGATGATTTAATATTACTTTTTTTGTTTTGTTTTTTATTAATTTTAAATAAAAATATTTTAAAATCTTTTGTCAAATATATTTTGAGGAGCCAATTTTTTAAGATTTATGAATTTTAAAAAATTATGTTTTCTTAATTTTAAAAATTTTAAAATATCTACTCTGTAAATAACCCAATTTCTTGATACATTTGAACTTATAATATGAATAATTTAAATATTATTTTAAACTTCCCAAAAATAAAAAAATAAATAAAATATTTTTTCAATTAATCAATAAAGGTTTATTTAACTTTTGTTAAAATTTAAAACCAGATAATCTACGTTTAATCAACTTTGTGTCAAAATTTTAACTTTTGCTGCTATAAATTATTGATAATGTTATAAGACAATTAGAAAAGCTCGTTCAAACATGCTATTAAAAAGTACATTATAGAATCTCTAAATAAAATATTTAGAAAATTCATAAATTCGAAAAATGCCTGATTTAGAATTAAATGGAATTGAAGTTAATTTTCCATATGAGCCATATCCGTGCCAAGTGGATTATATGACAAGTGTTTTAGAGAGCATAATTAAAGTAATTTCGAATTTTATGATAACAGTTTATCTGTTAAAATATTTAGAAAAAAAATGCAATATTGGAATCACCAACTGGTACTGGCAAAACACTGTGTTTGCTTTGTTCTTCAATATCATGGCTTATAGCAGCTAAAGCTGATATGCAATTTGCAACTGTTCAACGCGAACTTGAAGATATCGATCCTGTACGTCCAAATTTAATAAATAAAAGTAGTTTGATTTGTTTTACTATGAAAATTCATATTTAGTTTACCAACTAGGTGGTATAAATGATCAAAATGACATAAATAAGAAATTAGCTTATCCCAAAATAATTTATGCTTCAAGAACCCATTCCCAACTAACTCAAGTAATCAAGGAACTAAAAATGACTCAATACAAGTAATCATTTTTTGTCAAAAATTTTCATTTAAAAAAAAAAACTAATTTTTTCAGAGATATAAAAACATGCGCCATTGGTTCAAGAGATCAATTGTGCATAAATCCACAAGTGAGTCAACAAAAAAATTATACAACAAAACTTAATATGTGTAAAGCCAAAGTAAATGCAAAAACATGTTTTTTTTACAACAATGTGGAAAGTAAATTTTTGAAAAGACTTAATTTCCTTTAGATAAATGACATATATTATTTAGATATAATACCAGAGCTTAAAGCTATGACCACAGTAGATATCGAAGATTTGAATGCTTTTGGAAATAAGCACAAGTAATTTTGTGAATAATGCAAACTTTAGTTTTTTAGAAACTTAATTTTAAAAATTAAAAGATGCTGTCCTTATTATACTGCAAGAAATCTTAAAGAAGGAGCTGATATCTTATTTATGCCATATAATTATCTTTTAGATAAAAAAGTACTTATCAATTTTCAATATTTTGAAAGAATTTATTTAATTTTTAAAGCTTCGTAAATCAAATAATATAGAAATGAATAATACAGTAGTTATTTTTGATGAAGCTCATAATGTGGTTTGTTAAAGTTACTTTTTAATAATTTTCACATTAAAAAAATATTTTATTAGGAAAGAGTATGCGAAGACAGCGCTTCGGCTGAATTTTCTACCACAGACATTGCAAGCGCCATGAGCGAGATTGGTTTTTTACTAGATGAATTCCAAAAAATGCCTGAAGAGGACTCAAATTTTCGAGAAGATGATCCAAATGATTTAGAAAATTTAGGAAACGCAATGGCAAACATGCCTGCTACTTTAGAGGAATTAAAGGACATTTTAATGATCTTGAAGTCACTTGAAGAAGAACTAGATAGCATTAAAATACAAGGCAAAGATGGTTTGACTAAAACAGCAGTTTTTCTTTTCGAATTATTAAATAAATGCAGTGTCAATTTTGATCGCAAAGGGTACATATTTGACATTCTGCAACGATTACTTCAATATTTTGGAGCACAAACTCCTAGTGCAAGGCATCACAACGGTGCTTCTTTGGGAAAATTTTTAGACTTTCTTCAAACAATATTTTCTGATAATACAGTTTCTGACGATGGATCCGGTGATACAAGCAAAAAAATAAAAAAAATATCCCAATTTTACAAAGTTAGTTTTTTTTAAATTAAACTAATCTATTTTTTTATTTTTATTAAAAATATTGAAGGTTTACATAAAAAATGATAACTTAAAAGGAAGAATACTTTGTTTCTGGTGTCTTTGTCCAGGTTACAGCATGCAAGATTTGCTCGCCGAGGGTGCGAGATGCATAATATTAACATCTGGTACTTTGTCTCCAATTAGCACTTTTAAAGATGAAATGAAAATGTAAATATAATTTTTTTAAATTAATTCTTATTTCTCAGTTAAAAAATATAAGCATAAATTGTGGAATGATTGGAAGTGTATTTTACTAGTTATAAGAATCTTCATGTCAGAATCTAAAAATTCCTAGTTTTTGTTAACAACAGAATTTCTTAAGATTTTATTAAGTCCTAATATAATAATCCTATAGGGATTTGTAATTAGGATCCTCTACCGTCCAAGCAAACATGGTTGTCTGAAAATCCAAAGGAAAGAAAATTTGATCTTAAGAAGATGAAATGAGTGAAATTTTATTTAATTTTCAAAAATAACAAGCAAAAATTAAATCTTTTCCCAAAAATATAAAAAAGTTTAATGGTTGTAAATAAAAAAGGAAAAAAAGAAAAATTGAAGTTTCTTATCAAAATTTTTATGCTCATGCTCAATATTTATCTTTTGAAGAAACTTTAAATAGTGTTTGAAATGATAAAATTTAATGCAGAGACACATAATCATGTGAAGAAAAGAATGTTAAACCATATCTGAGTGTTGTGCATAATTCTGCATGCAGAAATTTTTTGCAGAAATGTGCAGTTATAAAAAACTAAGTT
>VANL01000276.1:0-44560 GCA_006352455.1 Brachionus sp. 'Tiscar'
AATAACTGATTTAGTTCGTCAATCGTCAAAATAGGTCTATTCTTTAGGCTTATTGATTGTTGAATCAAATTATCAATTTCTTTTTCGCAATCTTCATATTTGTCCTCATAATAAAGATGCCATTTGAACATATAAAAAGATTTTTCGAATAGATAATCTTTAAAATTTGTCTTCGTTATCTCAATAGAATTTTCTTTTTCTTCTTCCAATTTTCTTGACTTAATAATTTTAATAAATTAAAGTTAAAATCTTATATTTAAAACAATACCGCCAATCCATAATTGTAAACTGAGTGAATCCAATCGCATAAAATAGATGCTGGACGTGATATAACTGAAACCGAACTACTTGAAAAGTCTGGTGTTTTAACATATTTCGTCAAATGATCGAATTTGTAATCATTTATTGAAGTTAGATCAAAATTTTTCAATTTGTCCAAAAAATCATCTTTACTAACAAGTTTAACAAAATTTTGATAATTTGCCTGCTTGGAAAAGAGATAACAGATGGCTTCAGCGATAGCTTGAACTGATGAAGGAGGAGCTTTAAATGCTGTTAGTTCGTAGAGATCTTCTTTAGTTATTTTGCTCGAATTTTCTGCAATTTCATCCGAATAATTTTTGCTAACATCATTTTTAAAACCAATTTTTGTTATTAAAAGCTCATCAAAATTTTCATTTTGAGGAATTATTCCAAAATCTAGCTTGTCTAAAATTAGTGCAATTTTTTCATTTAAATTTGTCAATTCACTCAACTGGAACTGCTGGTTAAAATCAAAATTCTGAATATTTCTAAAATAAAAATATTCTTAATAATTTTATAATTTTTTGTGAGAGACTTACTTTATTTGAGTATCAACCAATTTAACGAGATATTTCTGAATTTTATTTAACGAATAATCGATTTTTTTCTTGACATATTTTATTTTATTTTCTTTGTATTCGCCTATTCCAAGAATCAAAATTCCAACTGGTAAAATATCCGAGTTTATTACTTGGAGTAAACGTGACAATATTGAATTTTTTATTTCTTCTTCTTTTTCAACTAAATCATATGTTAAAACTATCAAGTTTCTCTCGGTCAAAAAAATGCCACAAAATGACTGAAATATTTAATAAAAATTAATTTTCACTTAACTGATTTAGCAGTTGTTTTCATTTCAAAACAAATTATTTTGGTTTGAATTAATTTATTTTGATAATTTAAGATTTTTCATACTTGCGAGCACTGAAAAAGGTTCAAGACTTGACTTTTGTCGTTTTTAAGCTGAGTTGTTTGAAAAAAATTTTTACATTCTTTTCTAAATTCATCGCATTGAGCTATTTTATCTCCAATTTGAGGACAAAAGCTATCTGGATTAATTAGAATACATTTTGCTACATTAAATATATCATCTCCTAAAATAAATATTTTAAAACCAACCTGTTAAGCTTTATTAATAGAAAAATATAATTTTGATGAAGCATTTCTGCTTTGACAATGATTTTTAGGTAAATTGAAGCCATAAATCATTAAAATATAAAAGTTTATTTTAAATTAAAAATTTAATGAGGCGAAAATTAAATTCAAGAATTTAATCACTAAATCTGCTTCAATTGTTGCTATTTTTGTTATTATATGGATAAAGGAATATGTTCACATTTAATATCGTACTTGTTCAAAAAGAAAATTAATTTTTCCTTGGTAACTTAGTACAGAATATTAAATAGACCAAAATTAAGTTAAAAGCGAAAAGATGATCCCTGCTTACAATAAGATTAAGGGAAATAAAAAAAACGGAGTGTACTAACACTATACTATTGACACATAGTGTTGCAATAGAGTCGCCCTAAAATAAAATTTTAGATTTTAAATTTATGCTTTTAATCGTTTTGAATGTTTCGTTTTGCTTGCCTCACCAATCATATTTTTGGAATTATCAAATGTTTAAAATGACCAAAAATTTATATTACTTTGATAACATTGTCTTAAAAATTATCAAAATAATTAGAGATTAACAGAAATTACTCTATTATAAATTTTGACTTATTAGCTTAATTTTCTAATCTATTCAACACAGTACGTTTCTAAGCAAAGTAGACACCTTGCTTAAACATATGCTTTAAAGTTGCGCTAGACCGCTTAAGCAATGCTCTGAGAAATTTCTCTTTTTATTTAGAAGCGTACTTTTATTCTTATTTAAATTATAAAAAAAATAAAGTAGATAAAAATAGAAGAAAGTTAAAATTAGATATATTGAAATAGACAGTTACAGGATATATATTTTTAAAAGATTGATTGTTCAGGGAAAAAAGAAGAAAAAGTTAGGTAGCAATTACACAATGGAGTCGAGATAACTTGACTCGAAACCTACTTTATACTCTTCAACCAGTTTGACAACTAATGGATCAGAGTTACTTAGACCAGCCCTAACATATCTCTCACTCAATTCAAAAAATCGATTCGAGAGGGTTAATAATTTAAGTTTATTCAAAGCCTCATGATGTAAAATGTTGGAGGAAGTATCAAATTTTAGTTTAAGAATAGGTCTAAGGGCAGATTTTTGAATAACCTGTATTTTTTTTGTATCAGTTTCTGATAATGGATTCAAACAAGGAAAGGAATAGTCTATAATTGATCCAATTAGTGATTTATAAAGGTTTCCTAGGTGACTCCATTTTTTGTTAGATAAAATCTTAATTAAATATAACCCTGAGTTACAACGTTCTTTTATTTCGTCAACCATTGAGTTAAAATTCAATTTAGAGTCAAATTTAATACCTAAAAATTTAATTTCTTTTTGGCTTTCAATTTTATTTCCAAATAACTTAAGACCAAAAACAGAAGGTTCTTTTTTTTTAACAAGATTTTTCAACTGAAATTTTCATTTCATTTTTCATTTGAAAAGCGATTTTTCTAATTCATTTAAATATTTATTTATCTTACTTTATATTTATAAATAAAAAATGAGACTAGATCATCGGTAAAAAGCAAAGAGTATTCATTATTGGTCTTATTTCTTCTAGGAATATCATTGATAAATATGCTAAATAGCAAGGGAATAATAACTGAACCTTGAGGGACACCTGCTTTAATTGGATATTCATCACTTAAGTTGTTATTAACGTTTACTCTGAATTTTCTCGAGTCGAGAAAAGAATTTATCCACTAAACTAGATATTGTGAAATATTCATTTTAATAAGCTTAAAAATTATACCGCCATGCCACACTCGATCAAGTGTTTTCGAAATATCGAAAAATAAGCTATTGACTTTTTTATTTCTATTGAAAGATTCAACAACTTTTTGAATAAGAAAAAAAAAGGTTATCAGCAGCTCGTCGATGTTTGCTAAATCCTGTTTGCTCTTGAATCAATAAGCTATTTTTTTCTAAAAAAGAGTATAGTATAAGGTTAATAATGCGCTCTAGTAGCTTTCTTAGACAGCTTGTTATGCTAATAGGCCTTTAGTTGGAAGGGTCGTGTGTTGGAATTGATCATAGATCAAGTTTTTTAACATTTAATTGTGTATTTGATCAGGTCCAGACGATGCATCATTTCTAAATTTTTTAAAGGATAAATTTATTTCATTTAATGCTAATTGGCTCATTTAACTCAAAACGACTGTGCTAGTGTTATTAAAGTCAAGATTTGGACTAAAAATTTATGAAAGCAATTCTCCAAAAATCCTTCCTTTTTCTGCGTCTGTCTGCGTTTAGTTCCCTACAATCTAAGATCAAAGTTGGAATCGATCTGGATTCCTTTTTAGAAATTTATTTTTTTTTATTTTTTTTTTTTTTCCAGAAGAATCTACTTGAATGAGGATTTTTTCTCATCTTATTGATAAAATCGAACCAATTTTGATTCCAAAATTTTTTTTGAAGCGTGTTTTCAGTTCTGAAATCAACTGGTTAAATTTTTTTTGGTTTGTGCACATGTAGTCTTGAAAATTTTTCCTAGTTTTCCTTTTTTCGGTAATTAACGAGACAATATCAGGTGGAAGAGTTGTTTTAAAACTTTTTTGCGTATGGAAAGGTATACTTTGTTGTGCTGCTGAGATTATTTTTTGAGTAACTATTTCATTTAGTTCTTCAACTGATTACAATAAAGAACAGTTTGCGCATGGCACAGTTTTATTAGTTATATTTAAAGAGTTTCATTAGAAACTGTGTTTTTTCTCTCTCTCTAATCTCATTTGATTAAGCTTTTGCCACAGAGTGGCCACTTTCTATTTAGAAAAAAAAATTAATAAAACATAACAAGCTTATTCTCTTTTATTTAACGATAAGAGATATTTTTCATTTAAGTAGTATTTAAATGAATTCCCAACGTGGTAAATAAAACATCTACTATTTCTACGCAATTAATTAATTTTAAGTTTCGTTAATTAACTTAATGTTCAAGTTAAATTTGCTAAAATATGGTTCCAAAGCAGAAGTAAGTTCAAAGTTTATATTTAACGTAAAAATTTAAAATACCTCTTTTTAAACTTTGATTTAGTGAAACTAATAATGTTTCGGAGATTCTGTTGCAACATTTTACTTTTTTATTTAACTTAGAATAAAAATTATAGATAATTGAATTTTTTTAAGCTAAAATTACTTGTAGTTCAGATTCGATATCAAATAAACTCCGGCCCATTATTTTTTTCAAATAATGAACACTCCAAATCGAAAGATAAGGACATCCATTTAGCAAAAATTTTTCAACATCTAGTTTAAAACTTTGACTTATCAGAAGCCTAGATTTCAAAAGCCAAAAATCTAAATCAGTGATTGATTCAAAGCCTGTGAAATCAACTATTTTTGCATCCTCGGTTTCAATATGCTTTAGAAAGGTTTTCCAATCGAGAAATCCATTTGGATAGAAAAAGTTTTTTGGGAGATTAACAATTTTAATTATATTAGTATTTCTCATTTGAAATTAATCAATTAAATTTTCATTCAATTGTTTCAAGTAAAAATTTTAGTATATATTTTAAGAATCTTTGTTACCGTGACAACCTATAAAAAAAAACCATGTTTATATTCAGAAATAAATTAAGTTGTGTAAGATCTGAAATTACAAAATTTTTTTTATTAGCTTTGATTATATAGTTAAGAGAAAGATGACTGAAATGCTAAATAAAATATTCAGATTCATAATAAAAAAAATTAAATGGTAATTTTGTAAATAATTTCAAAATTTGAACTTAAATATTTGTCGTCAGAGTTTGTTACATTTTGTATCAATAGAAACAAAATAAAAATTTTAGAATATTATTTTACGTTTATTTAATTTGAAAAATCAAATCATAACTATTTATTTTTCTAAGGTGTATAAGGTGTTTTATTTTTCGCTTTTATTTATGACTTCGGAATTTTTTTTAAATTGAAAATCAATTAAGATTTATATAAAGATTAAAATTCAAATATTTTATTAAATATAATATTAAATTTTTAATTTTTAAAACTTAAATTACATCGCCTAAATTGACGTTAATTGAATAAATAATAAAATAATAATAATAATTTAATACATAATCCGATAATTTTAATAATAAAAGATCAGTCATGGCAAGCAAGCTTGCGAAGGCATCTTTCTAGGAAGACATAAATCGTAGCTAAAAGCACAGAAATCTATCCATTTCCATGTACAAGGACAACAAGTAGTTGACAAAATCAGAACAATTTTATTATTTAAAAAAATCCCAATGTTAAAGGAAGAACTTAGCTAACTTTCTTTCACCTTAAACGGTTTTTGATAGAAAAAAGTTTAACTTTTGAAAGCTCCTAAAAAGAAAATACCTAAATTTTTAACCTGATACAAAGTCGGAAAAGTTAACTCAAGAAAAAATTCCGCGAAAATTCAGAACACTAAATTTTTAGAGAAGTAAATTATTAATAAAAAATTACACCTTTTTCTTAATAATTTTTATTATTAACTTCATTAAATTTTGAGATTAAGAAAACGTGTTGAAGTTGAAGACTTCAAATACTTGGACTCTTACATCAAATCTAGCGAGAAGGATATAGACATGAGAATAGGACTCACTTGGACATCATTTGAAAAGATTAGGCCAATATTAACATCAAGCAAACTGGAAATCCAATTGAAAACAAGGATTTTCAACGCAGCCTGCATACCTGTGTTACTTTATGGGTGCGAATCATGGACCCTAACAGAGACAAGCACAGAAAAACTAGATGTTTTTGTAAGAGCACTCCTTAGGATAATATATGGAGTGAAGCAGTCTGAGACTCATATGACAAATGATGAGCCTTACAAACAAGAGAAAAGACCAGTTTCAGGAGAAATCCGTAAAAAGCAATTAAATTTCATTGGACACTGTCTACGGATGGCGCAAGATGAACGAGCAATTATTCATGCTCTCTATCAATCAAAGGTTCGTGATTGTAATAAGATTGGTAGACCATCAACCAAATATATAGAACAAATATCAGAACACCTGACAAAAGACAAGAAAATCAAGTTAACATCGTCAGAAATAAAAAATTTCGCCAAAAACAAGAAAAGTTGGAAAAGAATAATTGCCGAGTTTAAAAATTTCGCCCGATGATGATAATGATGATGAAGAAAACGTGTAAACGTGTGAATAAGGGTGTTAATAAGGAAAATCTGAATGCGTATGTGAAATAATTTTGAATTAGATTTGAAAGAATATTTATTTTGGTTAATAAATAAATTAGGTTCCTTTAAGTCGGTAAAACTTTAAAAATTATTTAAATACTAAATTTATTTAGCAAATGTGTAAAAATTTTTTGCGACTTTTTTTATATAATTATATATACAGTATATACAGTTTGATGAAATTTTTTTATTTTTATTCCTTAAAAAAATTTAATGAAACAAAAATAATTCCATAAAAATGAATTTATTAAACAGAAAACATCAAAATCTTTTAATTTAAAATTTTAGTAATATCTCTTATTCTCTCTTTTTTGTATATTTTGATTTTTAAAGATTCAAAAAGGGAATTTCACTCATTCAGAATTGTAAATTGAAAAAATATCAATCCAAAATCTTCAAAACAAAAATAAATTTCTAAAACTTAAAAACAAATAAGTATATAAATAATATTACATTTAGCATTATAATTTTTTCTTTATTCGAAATTTTTGATTAATTTCAAGAATATTAGATGTTAGTTGCAATTCAATGAAATTGCAAATTTAAAATATCTGAGCAAAAAGAGCAAATTGAAAAATATTTAAAAATTTTACTTTTACATATTTTTGAGGTTCGAAAGATATGGCAAGTTTTTTTTTCTATTTAATTTTTTTGAAATTTCGAAATTACTTTGTTTTTTTAAACTCAGTACTCAAAGAATGTTAAAATTTGAAGCTATAATACGCAATATATTAATTATAATTGCGTTTTTGAAAATATGTTTTCAATAATGTAAAATAGAGAAAAAAAATTGCCATATTTAGATTTTATATTTTAATTAAATAAATTAGTCGTAAAAGTCTTAAAAGAACCAAATCATCTAATAATTTTAAAATATTAGGTAATAATTCCAAAGTTTGATCACACTGTAGACGATGAAATCCTTTTATCATAAATTTTTTAAATTGATTTTGTATTTATGCTTCTATTCATTAACTATTCTATTTTAATTGATTTTTAATCAAAGTTGATTTTAATAAATTAGAGGAATGAATAAGTATCGATAATCATGAGATACTGATTTTGATATTAAAAATTTTTTATTCTAAGAATATTTTTATCTTTTGAGGTTTATGCCAGAGCATTACTATAGTTTTCTTTTTCGTACGATTTTTTAATTTTAAAATTAAAAATATTATAATAGAAAAAAAAATTAATTTCCAAAATTTTTTGATTCTTCAATAAAAATATAAATTAAAACTAAAATAAAATTATGCATGTTTACAAAAAGGACCTGTTTCTGAAACATCATAGCCATTGGATTTATATGTTGATATAATATTGAGATTTTTATTAAAAAAACCAGAATTATTTGGATCCTCTAAACCAAATAAAAAATCTTTATTTCTTTCTGTTATTCCTTTATAAAATAAGCTGACAGCTTTAACAACATTTGTTCTATACATGTCAAAATCACAGTTAGTCTCGCAAATTGAGCAAATTGTTGAAACTACATATTTGATTGCAAAATCATCTAAAATATCGCCATGTCCATAATGGGTGAAATTTAACATCCAAGTTGGCCCAGATAATGAATCATAAAATCTTTCGTTTGATAGATTATTTGGTGCGCAAGCAGGAAAGAGTTTTGATTTTGGTACTGGATCCAATTCAGTTCGGAGAATTAAAGTCGGAATAGCAAAAGGCAATTGAGCCGGTGGGTTCGTAACAAATTGTTTAATAAAACCAAATGGGTCATAACCGTCCACTGGATCGAAAAGAACAAGGCTTTTTATTAAACCACAAGTTTCATTTAAATATGATACCACAGTATGACCAGAGGCAGAATGACCCATTAAGCTAACACCATCGGCTATTGGAAAAACTTTATTTTTAATCGAAGCTGGTGTGTCCTTTGAATCGAATAAATCTTGTATATTTTTCAAAGTCCATTCTACGCTTTTCGCAAAAATTTGTTCTTCTTTTTGAGGAAATTTAGGTGGTTTGATTGTATCAAATACTATAAAAATTAATGAATTCTCTTTAACTAATTTAGTAGAAAAGTCCACATAAAATGAACCAGATGCCATGCCATCCAAACCAGTAAGAAAAAGTGCAATGGGATATTTTCCAGGTTTTGTTGGAGCAAAAAATTTTAATTCAAATTCTACCGATGAATTTTTGGGCCTAATTGGAGAACCAAATTTCCATGTAACTACATCATTATCGAATAAATCAAGACGAGAGCTATCACCTAGAGAAATTAATAATGCTAAAATTAATCCCAACATTTTACAATCGCTTTTTTTTCCAAGCTTAATAAATTCTATTTATATTGTTGATCATTTTAGAATACACCTTAGATTTTATTTTTATCAACTTTGTTTTTCAAACATGTGAGAAATTAACTGGTTAAATAAATGAAGCAAAATTTTGACAAGGATTTTTCTAAATATGCAATAATTCTTATCTAAATTTTGTATAATTCTTATCTGTATTTTGAACATTGATGAAATCGAACTTTTTCTTTCGCGAATTTTAAACTTCAAAAGAAAAATATGTTAAATTCAAAATATCCAGTATATTTTTATTTTTACTTTGAAGCTAAAATATGTTAAACAAATATTAAAAATCCATAAAGAAATGTCTAGTTTTGAGGATCACTCATAATAAGTCTTATTCAAACTTTGAATTGTCTTTTTTCTTATGTTGAAGATATTAAGAGAGAATAGTATGAGAATGCAGGGAGAGCTTTTCTACCAAATTGAGAAATGATATTTTGCAAGTGCAATGACAGCCCGACATGTTTTCTTTTTAAACACAGTGGTCCCACAATGGAATAGGTTGCATGATAGTGTTGTAAAATCCACGGAAGTGTTTAAGGTCGAATTGGACAAATTCAATGGATATGGCTACTTCAGCTCCACACTGTGACAAAGCAAATGGGCTTAGACATTCTTGTTAGAATAGAATGTCGCAGCAAGAACTATTAAAAAACTAACTTATTTTTAAAAAACAATTTTTTTCGATTTCAAAAGAAAATAATAGGGTTTGTAGTATTTTCTCAAATTTCACTCCATTTTGCATCGCTTATGCACTTTATTTATACTAACTAACTCTTAACTCTTGACGATTGATAGTGTTTTTGATTACCTTTATCAATATAAAAAATTTGCATCAGTCTTTTCGCAGATTATTAATCAAAAAAAATGAAAATAAGAGAATCCAATAGAGAAATCCCACTAAATACATGATTTAAATACTGTCAATTTTTTCAAAAAATGATAAATTAATTTATTTTTTCAAAAATAGTATTTTATTTTTTTATTCAAATAAAATTGAAAAAAAATATATATATAGTTATGTATATATTTTAAATAAGCTTCTTTCAGTAAAATTAAATACAAAGTCATTCTTTGATAAAAAAAATACCGTTCGAAAAAAAATAAATTAATAAGCTTGCTTAATGTAATTTTTAATGAAAAATAAAAGTGCCCAAAAATTTCAACTACAGTCATTCCTAGTTATGATCGTTCAATTTTGTACAACAAAACAACTTGGGGTAAGATTCAAACTCTTTTAAATTGTTTACAGGTATAATTGTTCTAGTTGGACCAGTGCATTTTCTATTTCAGTCGAACCATCAGACCTTAAAACAAAAATAAAAAATTTTATTATTTAAATCTATCAATAATTCAAATTAAAATCAAATAGAAAATTTCAAATAATAAATTACATCATTATTTTTCTATGAATCTCCATTAATTGTTGTTCACTCACAATTTCTGATCCTTGATGATTTGTTTTTCTTAGATTTTTTAGCACCATCAATAAATCATTTTCGACAAGCTTTAAAAAAGATTTTAGCATAATTTTTTTCTTAAAAAAAACCTACTCTTCTATTTGCAGAAATTAATTCACTTAAAACATCGGCTATGCCATCCTTGGTGTCTCTGGTAGTCATATTAATTGTAGAATGAATCGAATTTTCAATCATTTTAAAGCCAATCTCGCCAATAAATCGATTAACAAAATTTAAATTAGCCTCATTTAAGCCCTTTATTTGAGGTTTGTGGGACAAGGATATAAATTCGGAGAGAAATTTTGTGACTGATAGATTGGCATCTCGGTGATCAAGATTCAACGATGTCACGGCTAAAGTAATGACTGGAGTAAAAATGGAACTCTGAATAAATTCTAGCGGACATCGCTGCATAAAACGAAGACATAAGCGAAAAAAATCGTCTATAGTGTCCGGATGTTTGCGCAATTCGTCTAAATTTTCTACATTTATACAATTTTCAATTATATAATCAAAAGCCTCTTTGGTAAACACCTGCATCATCTCAACAAGACCTGATTTAAAATTGTTCTCGGTGCCATAAATGTCCACAAGTATGCTTCCAAGATAGAGAAAACATGAAAAATGATTCAAGCGATATAAATTGACTATTTCAGTCACAAAATTAGCGAGAATATTTTGAGAATATTTTTCAGTTGATCTTAACATAAATCTAAGGGTTCTACAACATGACTCAGTTACTTTAGAATCGATTTGATATTTTTTCAAACATTCAGATAATACTGGCCAAATTTGCTCAATGGCTGGCTGACATGGATGAACATTTCCAATAGGCGAAGAAATTTTTATTGTTCTGAATATGGCAGTAAGCCTATCTAACCAATAAAGAGGAAGTCCTTTAGAACCCTGTTGCGCTAGGCCATTCAGCACTTTTTGTAATCCTTCTAATTGAATGCTGCAAAGCTTTAGCAATGGCTCAGTAATTTCAACTGGTGGTAAATTGTTCAAAATAACTATAGCAGCTTTTAATAATTCCATAGAAGCATCGCTTGGAATGTCTAGGGTATCTGTAGATACCACAATATTCAATAAAGTTTGAAGATGATTTACTAAATGTGATTGACAATGGCTACAGATGCTAAGCATTGTATTTGCTGCAATTGGGACAACACTTTGATCAGTGAATCCTGTGCAGACAAAATTTAGGGCACTTTCCAAATATTGTGGATGTTTGTTAAGCCAGTCGCACAATTCTCCAATAAGACGAAAAGCTGTACATTTAACTGAAACGTGTGCTTGTGAAGGTAAGTTCAAAATTGCTTGTACTACTTGGGTTACCGAATGGTCACCTTCTTGTGAAAGCGACTTAGCAAACGAGCACATGACGAAAAGAGCCGCTTCAACTTCAAACCAAGTTGCATTTGGAGCTTGCAAAAGTAAGCATAATTTTTCGAAGCATTTATTCGATTCAATTATGAATACAATATCGGCCACTAGGTCAGCCGCTTTGATACGAAAATCGCCAAAATCATCAAATCTTGATGGCGGAACTGATTGATGCTCATTATTTAGCTGGCAGTGTTTGTAAATGCAGTCAATTAAACTGTATACATAGGATTTGAAATTTTCGCACAGACCATCACACTTTGAATTTGTATAAATTTCCTCTGAAATATTGAACCAAAAAACGAATGATTTTTGAAATACTTCATAATCTTCGTTTGTTCCACACATAAGTAGCAAATTAAGAGTGTTCAAGTCACCAAGTTGAGTATTTGGTTCGTTTAATAAATAGAATGATAGAGCATTACACAATTCTGTGTATATCATACAAAAATCGGAACACTTTTCACCGTCTGATTCACTTTCTGCTTGTTTATAGCTAATTGTCAAGTTGCATATATTTTCTTTTAAAGAAGTTAACAATGCTTTTTCGGAGTCCTAAAATAATCAAATAGTGTTTAGAGTAAAATTTTAATTTAATTTTTATTAAAATAAGCAAAATTTAAGATTTTTTTAAGCTTTTTAAGCTTTAATTTTGGAACAAAATATTTTTCAATAATTTTTAATTTATCATATTAATACTTTAACAAATACTTACAACATATTTCTGGGTAATAAAAAACAAACAAAAATGATCTGAATCTAATAAACTTTTTTGTATTTTTATTGAATAATCGACTAACTTATATCGAATAATTGATAACTATTTTATTAAAAAAAACATATTTTATAAATAAACTAACGAAATAGAACGATATTAAATATTAAAAAATAAAAAAAATTTAAATAAAGAATTTAGAATTATTAATCAATATGATGAATCAATATGATGATGAACTTATAATAGTTGATAATTAATTAAGAAGTATTAGCAATATTTGAAACTAAATGAAACTGATTAAAAAGAAAAAAGCTTTTTTTTTAAATACTTTTTTTTTTCTAAATAAACTTTTAATCAGAAAATAATAACAAATATTCAAATAGAAAATGAACATTTTTGAAAATTATCGAAAAAGTCAACGATATAAAGCATGTACTGACAAAAGACAATACTTTTAAGTATAATTTACTTGAGTTAGAATGACTTGAATTTTTTTTTTGTTAAGTCAATAAATAACGAGTAACAAGCATTCAATCCTAATTAAGAATTGACTTGACTTGAACTTATAAAAAAAATGATCTTGACTTTGACTTTGACTTAGTAACTTTCAAACAAGCCTGGTATAAATTAAACTAAAATAGATTACAATTAATTTATTTTTTTAATTTCCAAAAACAAAATAATAACTGAGATTTTTTTTCATGAAAATTATTATGTTTAAATATACGATCATTTCACTTTATATTAATTTTATTTTTATTTAAAACTAACAGATATGAGAGATTAAAAAATCAAATCTTTACTTTTTTTCCTATATTTATTCAATAAATAAATTTTATTTAAAGAAAATTTTTTCAATTAAATTAAAGTAAAATTTAATTAAGCCAAAATAAAAATTTCTTTAATGATTTGTTAACTTAAAACTAACATTTGAGTCAAAATGCCTCTCTAAATGATTACAGTGTAAGAAATTCTTTTCTAAAAAAATATCCCAATCGCTAAAAACTTAATCTTATTACGTTTTGAAATTAATTAATATAAAGATATAATAATCCTAGAGATTTAAGTATGTTCTGAATCTAATAAACATATCCTTGAAAAAATATCGACAATACAAAGCTTTAAGCTCAAATTTATTATCAGGTAAATTAACTAATATTCAGAAAAAAAAAATTTAAAAATATATTTAATGCCAAGTAAATTTCTGTCAAATTAGAATAGCTTTAAAATTATTTTAAAATAATTGTTAGAATTTTATTTTTTTAATTAATTTTTCTATAAACTATCATCTACTATAATTGATCAAGAAACTTAGAAAAATTAGAAAAAAATAAATCATTTTTAGACTTTTAGAATTTAAATTTTTGCAAATAACCAAAAATTAATACTTACATCAATACGAGCATTGAATGGGAATAATAAAAGAATATTTATCAAACATGTAGTTACAACATCGTGTAAGTCTAAATCTGATTTTGGTTCGGATAAAATTCGAAATAAATAAACATAAAGTTGAGAATTGATGATTAAATTTGTCTCGATTAATTTACAATCAATCCAACTCGAATAACATTTATATATAGATTTTATTTTAGATTGATTCTCTTCGAATGGTAGAAGGGATATTTGTGTCAAAGCTTGTTCTAAATATTCAATTAAAAACGGAGATGAACTTGAGAACAAAATTCTGAGTTGATCTCTTCTGTTCTGTCCGAGTTTCAGACGTTTGTTGCTAATTTCTTCTGGTAAAATAGTTAAAAAATCTGTTAGTGTGTTCATATGCTCTGGTTTATTAAACTTTTGAATTATTTCAGGCAAAGGATTATGCCAAGAATTCATAAGCATTATTAAATCTGACAATGCTATGTTAATTTGTGTCTGAACAGTTGTGTATTTAGACGTACTGAGTTTTTCCAAATGTTGAATTAACGAATTTTTTAAAGATTCGTGACTATCTGCGGACAGTTCATGGATGCTGTTTTGAATTTTGTTTCGGATTGTTTGAGCGGCAAAAAAAAGAACTTGTTCATTTTCATCTGAATGCAAAATTTGGTCCGACACGTACCAAGCATTGACAGATTTTTTGAAGTCATTTAGCCATTCTTCAGCGCTACGACGCTGCTCTTGGTCTTGTGTACTGTAGAATGTAGTAGATGCGTTTATAACTGTCTGTTTTATCGAATCCATTGAGTTTTAGCTTCAAAGTATCTCTAAAGACATAAATAAATGTTCAAAAAGCATTAAGTTAAATATGTTACTAAAGCAAATTTTTTTTCTCGAAAGCATAAATTTCAAGATGTATGCACATATTTGAAATTTCAATTTCTCTCATCATATTTCAAATGTTGAGAAATTATGAAATTTTGCACATGTAAAATTAATGCAAAATTTCATAAATTTATACACAGCCGATTTCTAATCAAAGCCATATTCTGCTGTTAGCTTCCAAACAACTCCAGTAAAATTCCAGTCAAAATTTTTCCAAATGTTATTACTTCATTTAAAAATTTTTTACATGTTTGAAAAAATCTCTATTATTTAATATATTGAGAAATTTATCATCAATGCATTTTTTTCTAAAAATAAAATGAAATTTTTATGATTACTCCACTATTTTAACCTTATTTATGAATATTCGTAAATTTTATTTTATTTTAATTACCTAACTAAATAAGGTTATTTTAAAATCATTAATTTGAATAATTTTCAACAGAAAAAAAATTTAGCCAATTTTGGCAAGAATTTAGAAATTTAATTTATATTTTTTCATTCCATTTTTATTTCTTAATTATAACCGCGAAGAAATGATTTCAGTAATTAAACAAAAATGATATACTATTTTAACTTATAAATATATTACTTTTAAATTTTAATTTTTCTAATTAAATACTTTTTTTTAATTTTATTTAAAATACTCAATTATCTATTGACTGTAAGTAAGTAACTTTAATTTTTCATCAGTCGGTTGTTTAACTTCATAAGCTTGATCTCACGTTTAGGTATATTTTTCATGTAGGTTTATTCCTGCTTCTAATAATTTTAAGTCCAATTATGGGCAAAATTTTATCCAAACAAATTATCTATTTTTCTATGTAAATTAAATTACAAATGCATAAAAAATTGTTAAAATACTTTATGAAATCTTTAAAAAGCTAATTTGGAAAATTTAGTAACTTTTTTTTAATTTTAGAATTTTTAAGCTTTATTTGTTTATACAATTTTATTTTGTATTAAAAAAATTTAATAATCCAAATCTAAAAAAGAGTTTTTTTTTTACTGAGTAAAATAATCTATGAATAGGAAACAATTGCTCATACCTCAAAAAAGATGTCAAAAACTCGATTTTTGGATGGGTTTAAAATTCTAAAAAACATATTTAAAAAAAAAGCACATTTTGATTTTGATTAATTATTTTTATTGAACCAGCATATTGATAATTTAGTAACATTGACATTATTATTTAATAAAAAAAACTAACTTTTTTTGGCTCTAAAACAAAAATTATAAATTTTACTTTAATACTTTTTAGATAAAAAGTTGACTAAAAATCAAACATAAATCTAATGCTCATCGCTTTGACCAATATCTGCACTGGATATGCTCCAATCATCTCCCAAAATGTTAATTTGTTTCTTACTATGAACATACATATCCATATCAGCTGTATTCAATTTTGAATATAAAAGCTTATATTTTTCAGGTATTTTCATGTTGACTTTTTTAACTTGACGATTGTTTAAATCAACACGAATAGTTATAGTTCCGTCACAGAATCTTTCATACATTTCAAATAAATTGCTTATTCGGTACTCTTTTCGATTAGATCCATTCAATTGAAGCTATAATTTAAGGTTTTATATTAACTCGCTAAATTATTAAGTAAATTATTATTTGAATTACTTTTTTACTTAAAATCGGCTCGTGACTCATTTTTATATCACTTATTAGACTGTGTTCGTATTCAATATTTAAAATGGTCGAATTCAAAAAAATGTCATTGCTGAAGTAAAATTTTGCAACTAAATTTTTATTTTCATCATAAACATATTCTATATTTGTTTCTTCTACATTAACTAAAAATTGATTCAGGAATAAAATGTTAATCTTTTAATTTTATCTTTATTCTATTAAATAATACTTACGTAAATATTCAGATGCTATCTGATTATAATAAAATGTGTTTTGATTAGCTTTAAGCCAAAAATTAACTTTGTAAAGGGTTGAGTTAATTTTAACTTTGCTCAGATTGTTTAAAAATGGAACTTTGGACTTTAATTCAACAAGTTCTAAGTAAATTGTAAATTGATAGATTTTAAATAAAATACTTTGAAAAGCTATAAATTTTTTAATATACCCTGATTAATATTCTCTCCGATTTCGGCGAGTGAAAGATTTTCTTTGAGATGTTTAATGAGCAAATTTGTTACAATTGGTCCTTTTGGTAGACTCAAATAAGGCAATTCATTCATTAAGAAAAATTCATTGTTTCCAGCTAGACATCCATAAATAATTGTATAGTCCAATGTATTATTTATAATGGAATCAATGTCCAGATAAGCAGGCGTATCAACTTGGTGGTCCCAGTGGCCACGGCACAGATCCCAAATGACAGCGACATAAAATTGCTTATTTGGATCGATTCGATCGTCCGAGATAAACAGCTCTAGAAAGTTGTGTAAATTAGAAATTGAAATCTGGTTCATTAGTCCGTTATAGTGATGACCATTTAAATGATACTGTATTCTAGTATTTATAGGCATCAAGTAATCATGATGATTATGGCTGTGACCATGTCCCAGAACATGAAACAAAACGGACACTTTTTCGGCTCTATCGCATATCATTTTAAAAAGCCTTGTGCATTTTAAAGACTCTTCGGCATTCAAATCTATAAAAGCCAATACTATGTAGCCTAAATTTTCATAAATTTTTTTAAGAGAACTAATAGTGTCGTAGATGTCTAGAGAAGAAAGCCATTCATGTGAATAATCTTTTTTACATTCTTTGCAATCGGAATAGGAATTTTTATCTTTTTCATAATCTCCATTTCCAATTAAAAGTGCTATTTTCAAATCAAAGTCGGATTTTTCCTTTATCTGAACTACACAACCAGTAGGTGAAATTACTTTTTCGTTTGTTGAACTTCTGCTTATTTGACATGTATATCTACCAATATCATTTGAGCTCAATTTTTCTATTTTTAATGTAGATGAATTAGATGTAGGATTGTTTGACAGAAATTTTGTCTCTCTAGTTCTTAAATCGGTTTTAAACCATTCAAATTTCAGCTTAGAATCATTCGACTCATTTACGCTTGCTTTTATCTCGATAGATTTTTCAAGCTCTGTCACTATATTTAGCGGACTGACGAAAACTTTTAAATCTTTTGAAAAAAAAATTACTTAATCACACTTTTTATGAGTTTTAAACATTACTTTCGGATAAATCAGCAATAACCTGTACTCTGAAAAATATATTCTCCAAAAACACTTGTCCATTTTTTCTAGTTTGTGAAATGACACATTTATAAATTCCACTATGTGACGAGCTTTATATAGAAAGCAAATTTGAATTAGTTTTAAGCACTAGCAAAGCTTCAAAATTACTTGGCATTTTTTATAGAAAGACAATTATTTTCTAGGACTAATTGATTGTTGTAATCATAGAAAGAATAGCAAGGCTTTGGAAAGCTATCTGCTAAACAAAATAACTCGATAGTCTGTCCAGACTTGATTCGAATTATTTCTTCTAATGGATATTTTTGCTTAATAGTAATGCTTTCCTCTTGCTTTCCTAAAAGCAATAGACCATCTTCAATATTTAATATTTCGAACGATTCGTACAAATCTTTTAAAGTAACTGCTCTTGAGCTCAAAAAGTTAAGAATAATCTGTGAAGGGTTTGCTTGAATTGAGTTAAAATCTCTGTCACTTAGTATTAGTTTTTGATTCAAAACACAGGACAAGTTTGTCAAAATAAGCTTCCAATCATTTTCTATCAAGACATCTCTTAGTTTATTTCGAAATTTTATCAACTCCCTGTTTGTTGTACTGAGTAATTCACTAATTTTTACGTTCAATTCCATTTTAAAATAAATATTTTAAATAGTTCTTAAAAATAAAAATAATAAAAAAAAGAAGTATCATAAATTTACATTTATTATAATAAAAAATTCAATAGATTAATAAAAAACTGACTGCCTATATTAATATCTATGAGTTTAAAACTTTTTTCGTTTAAGCTAGAAAGTCCAGTTTTTTCTTCGTTTTAACTTATTTTTCTTTGGGAAAACTCCAATTTTTAAATTAAATCTTATTAGTCACAAATAAATATTTCAATATCAAATAATTTTTAGACACAAAATAAAGAGATTTTTTTTAATAAAAATTAAATTCATGAAAGGACATTTTTAGGTTGAAATGATTTAAAAAAAAAAAAAAAAATTTTGTATAATTTTATATTTAAAGGCCATGGAGCTAAAAATGTTATTCCGCTTGAAACAACGCTAGAGATTACACTATAAGATTGCCAGTTGGCTAATGCATTTCCTGGTTCGTTTAGTTAATTTGATTTTTTAAAAAGCCTTCTAAGCAAAATCTAAACTATAAAGCTTATAATTTTGTCTTTTTAATAAATAATCTATTCATAGTTCATTTAATTATTCTTTTAATTTCAACGGTTTGGTTTGTCTTTCAGAAATATTTTTTTAAAGAAACAAATAAAAGTTAATTTAATCAATTTTAAAAAATGATGTTAAAGATAAAACTTATTTTTAAGTAAGAAAATATCCAAGCTAACTTAAATCAAAAGTAAGTTTGATATCAAAGCCAAGAAAAAATCCCACATAGTGGTTTTTTATCAAAACCGATAAAACTGATGGAAAAACTCGAACAACCAACTCTCTAAAAAGTTTATTGGCATCTTAGCAAGCATTATAAGTGTACGGTTACAATTAAATATGATGGTGAAGAAGTGGTCAAAGAAATAGGATTTCATATCTGCTATGCTGCTTTAAAAACCACTTAATGTGGAAACTATAATTATTTTTTAAAATCAAGTTGAATGAACTGTTAATCATTTCCACGATCAGATCTCTCAACCACAAATTCAAGCGAAAATCACTGAACAGAATTTGAAGAGAGATTATGATTTTTATCTTAAATTCTTATTAAGAGAGAAAAAAAAGGTAAATTAATTTTTTCTTTCGGTAAAAAATATGAACTAATATTAAATTTAAGTGTTGCCAATCAAAATTTTGATCTGTTTAGTTCAGAATTATTTATCCTCTAGACAAAATTAAAAAATAATATGAAATTCATTTATGACGAAATTTTATTAAAATAACCTTTTTATATAAAGAAAACCAAAAAAATCTATTTTTATTAAAATTATATCCCGCTAAAACATAAAAATTGTTTCCTATATAACTAATAATAATTCTGTCTCATTTTACAGATAAAAAAAATGAATATAAGATAAAATGTCATTAGATAAATCTAAATTTATTGAAATTTTAACTAAATTAAAATCATAATAATATTTTTTTGACTAAATATGATTTTCGAACGTTAAATTTTAAACAAAATTCTTTATTTTGGAAATTTTTTATATCTAATTAGAATGGAAAAAATTATTTAACCTTTATTATTAAAATTATTAAATAAAATGTCAAATGTCAATGTTAACCATGTCTTAAAAGTAAAAAAATATACCATTTAAAGATTTGTCTTAGTTATCTTGCTTTTTTTAAAGACATTTTTAAGTTCAATTGTTCATTCGTGGTTATAATTTTAAAAGTTTGGGAACATATATTTGCTTGCAAAATCAAAAAAAATTGTTTGTCATGGAAAACATTTAAATATATTTTATTAATTTTCTCTTATTAAAAAGCATAATTTTTAATAAACATAAAAAAATTCAAATGAAAGCTTAAAGCTAAAAAATTGAATATTTAATCGATGTACTGTTTGCAGTGGTATGAACTTGAACTAATTATGATAAAATTTTAATGTGGATTAAATTCTTTAAGGTTGTTGCCAGTTTTATTGATACCGAAGCCAATTAACGCTGATTTGTTCCATTACGCATTTTTGATACTGCACTTGATAAGTTTTTTTTTAGAAAAAAAACCCTGTACCATTTGTTCAATAATATTTTTGACTACAATTGCTCTAATTTGTTATAGTTGTTGGGATTCTTGTATATTTTGGTCTTGTTCTAACTGATGATGGAAAACCTAGCAGATCCAATAGTCCAATATATTGCCATTCGAAGTGACCTAAAATGGCCTAAAGGTGCACTAATTGCTCAGGGATGCCATGCATCTATTGCTGCCATTCATTTAAACTATGATGATCCGGAAACAAAAGCTTATTTACTTAATTTAGACTCTATGCACAAAATAGTAGTTGGTGTTCCGGGTTTGGCTGAAATAAATGAGCTTAATGAAGCGCTTTTGAGTAAAAATATTAAGTTTAAAATTTGGACCGAACAGCCTGAGAACATACCCACTTGTTTAGCAACAAAACCATATCCTAAAAAAGCCGTCGAACATTTTTTTAAAAATTTTAAACTTTTCAAATAACAGATTACTCTACGCTCTGAATTAAAAAATAAAATATATAAAAATTTATTTAATTTTAAAATAAAACTATCTAGATTTTTTATATATGCTTATTCTTCAATCGATTCAATCTTTTTTAAATCACAAAAATTTTATTAAAAAATTTTTCAGCAATATTTTATTATTGAATTTGTGAAACTATCACGCTGAGATCACACGCAAAACGAAATTTATTACTTTAAAGCTACTGATGGACTTAGTTCACAGTGTTTTATTGAAAATATAGTTGTATATATCATCTTATAGGTAATTTTTAAGTTTTTTAAATATATATTAATTATTTTGTTACAATGATCCATTAAAAAGTTATGATAAAAAAACACACAAATTATGATTATTTTTTTTGTTAAAATAAAAATTCAAGCTGTTTCACATGTTTAATCATAACTTTTGAATGGAATAAGCTAAGGACGTCAAATTTTGTACATGAAAAGTAAATTGCCTAAGAATTAATTAAAAATAGTTAAAATAAAATATTTTTAATATTTAGACACTTAACCTAATGAATTAAAAAAAACTCCATGACATAAACAAGTCGAAAATTTTAAAAAATCAAAAAAAGTAAAAAATATTAAAATAAATTTTTAAAAAAGCTTAAATAGCAGCTTTAAAATGTATTATTAAACTAAAGTCTTGTAATCTAAATTGAATATTTAATAAAGCTTTATAATCATAAAGAATTTAATTTTGTTTAAAAATTCGTAAAAATAAAATTTAAATTTAAAACATATTCAAAAAAAATTTTGATTATATTCTATTCTTTTTTATAAATTTTTATAAAAATTTTAAACTGGAAAAAAAATTGACATTTTTGATTGAATTTTAACATGGTCAGCGTTTCATTTCGAAAACTAGCTCTTCAGTATTATCAAAATGGGCTTACCAGTTCTCGAATTTTTTTGAAGCTATTAGAAAAAATTCTAGTCCTAAGCCAGGCATCGGCAATTGTAGTGGTATTGTTGAAGAAAGTAAAAAGATAAGATAACACCAAGGGCTGAAAAGATCTCTTCGAATTATTCTCGGATTAAAGTTTTTTTTATTAAGTCTCATTGAATCTAAAATTTGTCAATTTAAATTTTTTTCAAAATATAGATTATTGAAAGACGACGATCATTCAAAATTAGTTTGATCCAGCTGAGATCATGTCTTTCACTGGCACTTGGCGATGTAAAAAAAATTGTTTTTAATCAAGATAAGCCTGTGCGTGATGCATTAGAATAACAGAAATTTTGAAATAGAGACGAAATAATTTTTATTCTAAATTGAACCAAAATTTTAGAATTGCCCTACCAATATTTAATTGTTATTTTAAGTTAAAGTCTATTTTTTAAAATAAACATTTTTTCCTGTATCATGATCATTAAATATGTTTAAATTTAAAAATTTTTTTTATTAATTTTTTTTTATTAAATAAGGATTAATTTATTCAAAAAGAAATTAATAAATTTGGAATAAGAAAAAAACGTTAAAACATAAAACAAAAAATAATTTGAATATTAGAAAATTTTTATACAAACAAAATAAAAAATATCAAAATTTAGTCTGTAAAAACTCGTTAGTATATGGTTCCACTATTAGCCTGGAGTCCAAATTTTGATCCAAATTTAAATCGTCATTTATTTCATTTTTTGGACTTTCAAATTTGGATTGTTTAGAATATTTTCCAAAGGCTTCAAGTTTAGCCTTTGCTTCGGACAGCATACTTCTACTCGAGTGTACACTGCTATTGCTAATCCGACTAAAATCGGATCTCATCGTAGTATTTTGGTTCAGGTCATTTAACCTGTGAGATGACTTACAGCCAGTAATCATCTCAATCATCTGAACTTGTCTATCTACGATCTCATTAGACATTTCCAAATCTATTGTCCTATCATTTATCTTAGAATCAACACTTTGGCTTCGGTTTTTATTATAGCGAAATGAGGTTATTTTGGTTTGACTTAATCCAAGTTGATTAATTTTTTCCGACACTGTGCTCGGAGAATTATTTTCCTTAAGCTTGGACAATTTAGTCCTATTTTTTTGAGTCGTTTGCTTGCTAATCAGATTTCCATGCTCATCAAAAGCTAGACTAGTGTCTTTTCTAGATCTTTCTAAGCTTTTATTATGAATTTCTCTGATTAATTTATCATGCAAATCATTTGATTGATTATAAAAGTAGATACTATCTGTTTTAGAACGTCTTGGTTTAATACTAAATTTTGGCTTGTTCTCCTCTCTGTTTATGAGAAACTCTGGTAAAGGAGGAGCCACAGGCGTACTTTGTTCTTTTAGAGAATTTTTTTTTGTTTCACTTTCGAGATCCGAACATACGCCAAGTCCCTGATCAACTGAATTTTCTATTGAATTAATTCGTTTTACATCTTCGTCTTTTAAATGCATATCATTTTCGCTCGACATAGCTCGTACTTCAAAAAAATTCTTCAAAGATTTGACTGAATGTAAATTTTTCACAGTGTCCGAAGCCTCTTGGTCATCATTTTTATCTTGATCAGATTTTTTCATATGATTGACAATTACATTATAAATCTGATCATCATTCATTGTTTGCAAATGTTCACTATTGGCTTTTATAACGGAAATTATATTTTTTATGTCTGTTTCTTGGTTGTTTATTGAGTGATAAACATTTTTAGCAATCATGTCCTCTATTTGGCACGCTTTTCTAATTGCATTAGTGAATGAATATGTGTCGTCAGTGAGCTCTTTGCTTATCATGAAGTTTTTTTCGTCGTTATTAAACTCAACGGTGTTCGAGGCTCTATTTTTGCCAATCATTTCGTTTAAAGTACTCTGAGATTCGACCAATTTACATGATGAGTTTGAGTCCAAATTCGATTCAGCTGTGTCCACTGGCATGTTGTCATTTAGTGACGAATGGCTGGATTCATCAATTAGCCGAGTTCGTGAAGTGGCTATTTCATAATTAAGCTCTTCGTTAACCATTTGATTAAGCGAATTCCTCTTTTTAAAGTTGTGATAGTGAAATTTTATGTCAGTTCTCTCTTCAGGAAATTCATGATGAATTTTCTCGTTTTTCTCCAATACTTCAAGTATTGGCGAACTTGTCTGATCTATTTGTAATGTTCTCAATGAAATCGTTTGAATCCTTTAAAAAAATAAAGTCATTTCATTAAACAAGTTCACAAAATTCAATTTTTCTTAAAAGAAAACACAATAAAACATTTATTTAATTTCTCGAATCATTTCTTTAGAATTTTTTTTCAAGATGCTAAAAATTATGCAAGTGTAAAATACAGCAAAAAAAAAAATTTTGCCTTTTTAGGCAATTTCTGCATAAGCTGTTCAACTAAAACAGGAAACAGGAATTTGAATAGAAGAAATTGCCAAACTATTACAGGGATTAAATTTGAAATTAATTTATGAGAACTATTTTTAGGCGCAAAGAAAAGATTCAATAGTATTTAAAATCTTGGTTTTTTTACTTTTGTTCCAAAAGTCACAATCCAAAATTTTTTTTTCAAAATTTTGTTAATATTTTAAAATTAGCCTATTTGAGTGACTTTTTTTTGTTTTCTTCAAAAATAGAATGACTAATTAGCTAACTTATTTTTATTTATATTTCTTAGATTATTATATGAAAAATATTTTTCTTACATTTATTTATATTAAATTGAAATTGCCTTTTGAAGTTAATTATTTATTTATTTGAAAAAAATAACCAATTTTATAATTATTAAATTTTTATGAGACCCGTAAAATGTAAAATGCTTCAGGAATTAATTCCAAGAAATTATGAAAATTAAAAGTTAATGACAAGATTTCATTTTGAAAAAAAATTTAATTTTATACCCTTCTTCTCAGATTAAAATTAAAGATTTTTTTATAATTTCAAAAAAAAAAAAAATTTAAATATTTTAAAAGAAGGATATGGTTGGTAAGATAACTTTTCCATTTAACTTAATAAAAATTTTATTTAAATATGATATTGTGAAAAAAAATACCTAATTTCTTATAATTTAAATTTTTACGACAAAATTTTGGATGCATTTAAAATTTTAACTTACTCATTTTGTTCTTTTTTAAAATGTTTTTTTTCCAAAGTACTCGTATTTGACTTGTTTGGTGCTACAATAGCAATGGGTATATTTGACTGATTTGAATATCTTAAATTTGTAGGATCCAATCGAATACTAGAATTTGAATCAAGTGACGGCTCTTTGTCTCCATTATAAATTTTAAATGAAGCATTTTCATTTTTTATTAATTTATAATCTAAAGATGTTGATGAATCAGTTGAATCAGTCGAATCACCTAATGCAAGAATATTTGTTTGTGATTCTAGATCAGCCTTTGAGTCCTGATCACTTTCTTTCGAATCACAAGTTTCATTTTGATTCGAAAAATTCGTATCATTTAATTGAAAATTGCCAGAATTATTTTCTATTTTGTAGTTATTAATTGACGCTTGATGGCACAAAATTTTATTTTTTTTTCCCAATGAAGCTATTTGTCCATGTTCTACATGATATTCAGATTCAGCGTAATTGCCAAATTCTCTCAATGACGATCTTGAATTGTTTTCAGATTGGTCATATTCACCAGCTTCAGGCACAGGCGCTAACACATAACTTCCGCTAGTAGGCGGAATACGCTTAATTCTAGAATCATCATGAGGTTCCTTCTTTTCCTCTTTTTTCTTAAATTTGTTTCTATAAGCCATAGATGCTTTTTTGTATGTGTTATGTAAAACAGTCATGTTATCGCGAATCCAACGTTGACCATCTATTTTTGCCCATGAGCCGTTAATGTCGATTAAATAGCCCCGCTTGTCATTGTCAGCCCATAGAACTATTTCTCCAACTCCAGGTAAAATATCATAAGATTTTTTGTCTGGATCAACGGCATTCAATCCAGGTTCTATTATCTTCGCAGTCGGAACTTGCTTTTTGGCCAATCGCTTAAACGTATATATTATCAAATTTACTACAGTAAGCATAGCTATGAAGATAACACACGATATGACAATAGTGAGCTCTGTTTTGCTCAACTTTTTGTTTTGAGCTTTTGGTGCTTTATCGAAAGCATTTTTTTCTTGAATTCCAAATGCTACCATAAAATCACTTTGATTCAAAACGGTATCTTAAAGTAAATTAAATTTGTTTTATTATTTTTAAATTAAAAAAAACGCTATAAGATTTAATTGATCTTCATGCTTTTCATTAAAATTGTTAAGAACAGAGAATTTTTTCAAGTATTAGCTTTGGGTTAGGATTGAGTTTATTACGCAGACACAAACCTGGATTCTCTCATTTTTCAGGGTCTCTCATTTCTCATTTTTTAGAATAAATTCGGTTGTCTTTTATCCAAATTTTTCAGACTGACCAATTCAAACCTATTACCTATTTGATCAATTAAATATAAGGTCTAGGTACCCGAAAAAAATGAGTGAGTCCGGGTCTGCGTACTCGAAAAAACCCGATACTCCAGAAAAATTCAATGCAAACGCCTTTTTGTGGCCTTAAAAAAAATTTTCAGTTGTTTGAAAAAAATATATGTTAAAAATTAAATTCAATGAGATAAAATTTAATTATCTACCAAAAAAAAAAGACAGACTTGTTTAAAAGTCCCAAAAAAAAGTCCGAGCAAAAGACTTAAATTTCGTCGGGACTTAAAAGGTTTTTTAAAAGTCCTATACTTGCTTCGCTTCAATAATAACCACCTGGGACGACAAAAATATTATTTATTTGTCCTTAAATCTGACTGATAGATTCCCGATGCTTTTTATTTGGCTGAGTTTAATTTAAAAAAATTTAAAAGATATAAGATTTTGATTTGGACTTTTGAAAAAAAAAGTCCGGACTTGGACTTGACTTGAGATTTGTGACTTTTAAACAACTCTGAAAATACATAAAAATTCTTTTTTTTACTATATTTAATTTATTAATTTATTTTTATTTTATTCTATTTACCTTTATTTTTATTTTCTTTCCTGAAGGGGCATTAGCTCGGTACAGTTAAACAAATAAATGAAAAATTAATTACAAAGTAAACTGTATCTGTATCTTTATTTATTTAAAATAAAACAAGGAAAATTTATAATTTCTACCTTACTATTTCTTCTTTTTGTTTTTCTGAACTATCAAATATTAAAAAATAAGTATCCTGTAACACTCTTGTTCAGCATATCCAATTTCAAAAATAAAGTAGAATCTGATTATTTCTTTTAAACTTATCTATTGACAATAACATTAAGAATATTTTTCTTCTTTAACAGGATTTGAACCTTCGCTCCCTTGCTTGTATGGCAAGCGAACAAATCAAAATCGCAAATATGCAATGCAATAAAATTGCGCATTTAAATTTATTGAGCAAAAAGAGAAAATTGAAAATAAAGCAAAAATTTTACTTTGCCAAAAATATTCAGTTTTAAATCTCAGTTTCACGATATTAATAATTATTTTTTTTTAAATCTAATAATGATCTTTTTTTTAGAAATTTAATAGCCTCAAATATTTATGAATTTTTCTATTTATAAATTCTTTGATCCACCTGGTTATCTTAGTTTATTTTGAAAAAAAAAATTAAAATAGTCTATGATCAAATTTTAATGATCATGCACTAAAACTATCTATAAAGAGGCCTTTTATTAATTAATATTTATGCAATTGGAGAGACATAGTTTTATTATGTTTAAAACATACATAAAATTCTTGAAAAGCTTAACAGTTTTGAAAAATTAATTTAAACGGCATAGTAAAATTCAATGCTCAATTTTCAATTTGCTCTTTTAGCTCAAAAAATTTAAATGCGCAATTTTATTGCATTACATATTTGCAATTATTTTAAAATTGAATTTGAAAGTTTTGAAAAGTTAAAAAATTGTGTATAGTGCAATGCAATGAAATTGCGCATTTAAATTTTTTGAGCAAAAAGAGCAAATTGAAAATTGAGCAAAAATTTTACTTTGCCATTTAAACATTGAAGGGCCACCAAATCTTTAATAAAATTTATAATTAAGAAAAAATTTTGAGCATTATGATTAAAATCTTTTAGTATTTAAACATTGAAAAAAATAGTTTCAATAGAAATTGATTTAAATTTACTTACTTTTTGTAATGTTTTCAACTTGAGCTTTTTCGTAAGTTAAATTATCGTTTATATCAAAATTAATTTTTTCAAAAACATAATCAGAAAGATGAATGGTTGTAGTTTGAATTTTTGGCAAAGAAGAAGATGTCGTAAATTTATTTTTAAAAGTTGCTTTATTCTTAGTTGTTAAAAAATGTCTTGGTTTTTCATTTGTAACTTGATTGAAAAATTGCGAAGTAAAAATTCGTTTCAGAGTACTAGATTTTTTTGTTTTTTTTGTCATTCTAGTTTTAATAGTTACAGTGGTTGTTGGGCTCATAAAAGTACTCTTGGTTATAGTAGTAATAGGAGTGGTAATTGAAGTAGAGGAAGTTGTGGTTGAAGTTGTAGACCTAGCCGTTGTTAGAGTTGTTGTTGTAGATTGAAATGAAGTTTCAATTGAGCTGGGTGTACTTGTTGAGTTTATTTTTATGAGAGAAATTTTTCTGGTTGAAGGCTTCTTTTTCATTGTAAAATAATATCTAGTTCTAGGTTTTGTTTGAAAAAAAGTAGAATAATTTTTTTTGCTTTGACTAATTAAATTGAATTTATTTGAAGAAATAATCGATTGTAAAGTAGTTGGTGGTATGGTTGTTGTTGTGGTGTAAATGCCTAGATTAGGACTAGTGCTAGATGCAAATTCGTAAATATATGGAGTCAAAATGAGCTCTTTTTTTGTTGAAAATCTGGTAAAAAGTGCTGGACGAACTTCATCAGTATCACCACACTTAAGTCTTATTCTCGACTTTCCATCAGATGCTTCATAAATGATCCAAAACCCGGCACGAATCGCCGGCTTGCGAGAATAGAAATTTAAATATAAATTTTTACTAGAGCTTATATAGTAATGACCTTGCTGCAAAAAAGTGCAGTCTTTGCTTCTATTTCGCTCAGACTGAAGGTAAAGACCGGTTTCTGAGCAAGTGGGATCATAAGGAAAAAGTTGGAAAGAAATAACGGACAATACAATTCTTTGGTTATTATCTGCCGATAATTTACACCAACAGTCTTCGTTGAAGCCATATGGCTGAGGAAAATCTGTTGTACGCAAAGTACCCCAAGTGTTTATGTCCTCAACATTAGTGCAAACGCCGTGCACTTTTCTTTCCGGAACACATTCGTATTGCACTGTAAGATAATTGGAATTTGCATGACAATCAGGAAGATAGACTCGAAAAAAATGTACTGTACAAGTTGATCGTCCATTGCATGCATTTTGAAAGCTTGTGTGACTTTTGCAGTCTTTGGCTCTGTATCCTTCCGAGCAGTAATCGCGATTGCGATCTGATGACGCGCCGTAAAATGATTCAATTATTCTAATTCGATGTCCGATGTTGCATTCAATTGTAAGGCTAGAAGATCGCTCGTGGCATTCATGTATGGTTTGAAGATCTTCAATTTTATTTTATTTTTTATTAGAAAACAATGATTAAATGGCCAAAATTTAAACTTACGAGTTAGAGGTGCCACTGGTAAATTACACATAATTTGTTTTATTAGGAAAAAAAATATAAAATTCAAAAAACCCATTTTAAGAATTTACTATTTCAAATTTTTTTATTCATTTTGACATAATAAGCATATCTAAAAAGAATGGAATAAAGTCTTGGTTAGTTTAGTACTTATGAACCTTAAAGGCAATGGATTTTAAATTTTCATGCTTAATTTTTATTAATGACAAATCTATTGAAAATTATTTGTGCGACTAGTTTTCTTAATGATTAGCACACAAAAAAACATATCCTGTATTTAGCCCTTTTTTGTCTATTTGCTTAATGTTTAAACTAATTAAGTTTAAATATTACAATTTAGATTAAGAATTGTTACAATAAATATTAAATAAACAAAAACAAATACCGTGCGACATTTTAAAGAAATCTTTAGTTCTGGTTAAATTTTAATGGAATTCGTTTAAGTCAAAGACAAGTATTTTTTATCTATTCCATTAGCGCAATGCTAAAACCAAAGTTTTTTTTTGGGTTAAGTCAAATCCATAGTATTGAATCTCCTTATTTTAATTTTTATTTTCATTCTTTCTTAAAAATAATTATACTTATTTTATACTAAGGTAAAATAAATTTAATCTCTATCTAATGAAGCTTTGATTTTTAGTCTAACTCAATAAATTTTGTTGACTATTAAAATATTACTATTCAAATTATTTAATTATTTTTAGTTTTATGGACATTTAAAAATAAAGGAATTTAAAAAATGAAATTTTTAAATTTTTGAAAAATTTTAATTCTAGTCACAAATCTTCTTCTAATTCCGATTCAAATTCAAAAATGATGTTAATAAAGTAAATTAAAAATTGCGTATGAAAATTTTACAGACTGATATAAATTTATCAGACTACAAATTTAAAAAATTAATCAAAAAAAATCCGAAAATAATTTGCTCATCTTGTGACCATAATTGATCTAAGCTTTAATTTTAGAATTGATTTTTTCGTGGTTCGTTAATTAAAAGCCAAAGAAAAAACTGAAAAATGTAATATTGAATTTATTTGATTATTTAGGAAGCATTTAGTGACATAGTTAGAAAAATATTCGCTCCAAAATTCAATAGATTTGGCAATTGAATCTGTGAAATCAATTCAAAGAAAAAGAAAGCTGGTGTTTTGTTTCATTTTTAAAGGAAATCACTTAAACACATCGAAATTCGATTATCCGATCACTAACTTGAAACTAAACAAACATTAAAAGCAAAAGGAATTTCTTCCTTTTTCACAAAAAAATTTCTAAACGACCTCTTAAAATATTTTTTTTCTATTTAAGAATATTTCTATTATAAATTAATGTCAAATATTGAACATTTGGGTGTTTTTTGTTTGTTTATTTTTTGTGTGATAGATCATAAATTAAAGAAATGTAAAAGATAAGTAAAAAAAAAGAACTCCATAACTATGGGTTAATGATTGAAAATATTCGGTTTAGTTCTAATACATTTTATAAGCTAATTGTTAGCAAATAAAAAATTGAAAACCTTAATATTTGGTTTATTAACTGACTAGTCTTTTAGAAATTACGTTAAAACAATTATTAAAATAAACGTATATCAATCTAAATTATTTTCTGTGAAATAATTAATTGCCGAATTGCTTTAGTTCTAATTTCTCTCAATTTTTGAACGTTTAAATTTACATCTAAAAAACTGATTTCAATAAAAAAAATGTCAAATAAATATTTAAATATTTGGCCTAAATTTTGTACAGACTTATTTTCCGCGATTTATGTTTATTATAGGTTCAAGTCATGTTCTAAATTTGCCTAAAACACATCCCTGATTTTCTCTAGAATAGACTGATCTAGAATTTTTATTGATGTAAATTGATCCAGTTAAATTTTATCTTTTTGACAAACACTCTATGAATACATAAATTTACTGTTCTCTTTTTTTTTTTGTTTTGACTCATCTAAATAAAATATTTACTCGTTTATTTCCGAATTTTCACAGCCCCAAACGCCTTTAATTCAAAGAATTACTTCCAATAGATTTTTTTGTTTAATTTATTTTTAAAAAAATTAAATAAATATTGATGATATATATAAAAATTTTTGAATAATTTAAATTTTTAAAAATATTTGATGATCATTTATTTTGATCAATTGCTTAATGTTTTAAATTCATATAAATGAATGAATAGAATTATTTCAAAACTTTTCTCAATCTAAAACAAATAATAATACAATAATTCAGTTAAAATTATTGGAGATTAAAAAAATCCAATACATTAAACAATATAATTAAGACCCAAAATAACTGTGATAATGATTTGGTTTTAAAATAAAGCTTTTTCATTTTAAAATTTAATAAACTAAAATTTAATACTTCGAATATTGTCTGTATTTGACATTTAAACGACTTAAATTAAATTTGAGACAGTATAATAGAATCGCTTAAATTATATATAAAATAGACAAATTATGAGGCTCACTTTCTCCAGTAAATAGAGCCTCGTTTAGTCTAAATGTCGTAGAACATTAGACAAATTGTACATGAGGTCAGTTATATAATTAAATTTAAAAAAATCACGATTAGAACTAATAAATAAATTGCCTTAGTCTTTGCAAAACAAGCCACTTGTCTCGAATAAGTATTTAAGATGATTTATTTATTTAGTCTACGTGAACTCTCCAAACTCTTAATCTTTCTTTTCTTTTTTTTGTTGTTGTTGATTGAGTCTGAGATAAAATCTCTTAATTTATACTTTAGTCGAAATTCAAGCTTTTACAAATTTAAATAATTTTGATTTTTGTAAGCATGTGCTAGATCATATGCTTAGATTAGTTCCGTGTTGAATGTAAAAATCAAAAGCAATTCAACATGCAAATCAAGACACTTGAGTGAGTGTCCTGAGTCCAAAAAGTAAAACATATAAGTTTAAAAGAAACCAATTCAGATTCTATTGAGAATTTAATTAAAAAAATTTTTCTCTATAATTTTTTTTTCAATTCCCAAAATAAGGATTCAATTAAATTAAAAAATAATGTTTAAATTTTTCATCTTAAATTTAAATTTTATTTTTTTAATATTGAAATTTAAAGCTATGAAATATAAAAAATTTCATTGGTGTTATTCAGTAAAAATTATTAATCATTTTAAAATAAATTTCAAAAACTATTTTCACAATTTTTTTTTGTAAAAAAATATTCAATTAGATAAAATTTTAAAGTTCAGAATATATAAGAAGAAAAAAATTTTAGCAGAATATTCAATTTCAGAATTAAATTGAATGATTTTATTTTAAAAGTTGGATACTTTGCTATTGATGAATTGCTGAATTTTTGTATATATAATCAACATTTGTTAATCCGACCCATATAGTTCAACTATCAAGTGCCGGATTAATGCAAATATCGGAGACTTGTTAATCCAAATTAAAAAAAAAGTATAAATATGTCGGAAAAAAACATATTCGAATTTAATCTTCTGTTAAATTGAATTGTTTTCAATTAATTTTGTTTAATTAATCTGTTAATTTGAAGCTTAAAGCTTGCTATTATATAAATTTTATATGTTAAAACTGTTATTTGATTAAATATTATTAATCTAAAACAATTAAATTTTTAACAATTTTGGAATAAATTTTTGTAATATATAATAATAGATGGCATGTTCTTAATAAAATATAAAATTTCAAAAATAAGAGATTAAAGATTTGATTTTTCTTATTTTACTTATGTCAATTGATCTTTAAAAATTCAATTTTTATTTGATCCTAATATGTTGATTGAAGAATTTATAGTAAATTGTAAAAAACAAAAATTTATGAATTAAATATTAGAAAATAAAATTTTTGTCTGATCAGAATATATACAAAAAAAAATTATTGTGAGTGGATAAAGAAAAAAAGAGTTTTTCTTTTAAATTTATCTTTTTTTTTAGTTTCATAAACTCAAATAATAATTAAAAAAATTAAGATTGTTAAAAATTGAAATTTTGTTGCCATGTTTTTCTAAAAATCATAAATTAAATCTCACTAGTTCATTTTTGTATCCCATAGAAACCATCAATTGTTTAACTTTACTCAAGCTTCTTTTGTGCTTTTCAACATTTTGATTTTATTTAGCTTAATTTTTGATTTTTGCAAAAATGGCAGTACACAGAGCAATTGGCGGACGGGATCCATTGTCTTATCCGAAACTAGAGAACGATGACAACTTTGTTGGCAAGAGAGAAATGCAAGTAATATTTTCTTATAACTTTATGCTTTCCAGTTAAGTATTTAAATAGAAACTTCCATTTACCGCAAGTACCAGAGAGACCCAAAGTGAGCAACCGTGGGGTAGACTTTTCAATACGGGAACACTTTCAAGCATTCGTCATCAAGTTTTTAGCTTTGATCCAAAAGCTCCCAACGACAGTCTTGATTTTTTGTTGAAAACGAAATATGACCAACACATAGAAACATTGAAACCAATTGCAAGAACCAGAGTTCAAAAAGAAACAGTTGATGACGATCATGGGTATTTTTAGAATCAAAATTTAATGATATTTGCCATTTTTTTTTGAATTTTAGACGAATTTTAAAAAATCGCACAAAAATTGTTCAGACACCTCCGCCAGCACTAAATCATCCTCTGAGAATTTCAGTCTCAAATAAAAGAGATCGAATTGAACAAGCCAAACTTGCCATTGAAAGCCATCATACTATTTTAACTAATAAAGGATACTCAAGAAAACCAGACGGAGGATTTTATACTGCTTAATAGTTTTTACTTTTTTTTCTTTTACAGATCCTATAAAATAAACAATATCTATTAAAAAAATAGCTAAATTGAATTTTATTCATTTAATTCCAATCAAAAATCAATTTAAATTAAACAGATATCATCAACTAGCATTTTAGTATTTAATTTTTATTAATTGAAAAAAAAATAATTTTTATTTTATTTTCAAGTTAAAATTTGCTTTCGAGTTTTTGCTCGATAGAAAAATTCTTTAAATATTTAAATTTGATTTAAATTAATGAAGAAAAATAAATCGTCTTTATAACTTATGTGTTCGAAAAATTGAAAGTTTAATCAAAATTAATAAGTCCTAAGGTTAATCAAAAATTGATATTCCTGTTTCATTTTTCTGACTATGAAAAATATTATTTACGCTCAGCAGATTAGAATTAATTAGTATTCTTCAATAAATATAAAAATTCATATGTACAAATTCTTAGATCAGGCTTAAGTATAATTCTGAAGTATTCAAAAGAAATTAGCTTTGAATTTGCACTCAATTTGATAAATTTAATTTTTAATTCAATTTCAGTTAGATTTTTTTTTAGCTATGACTAGACCAAAGTTTTTAATTTGAATTAGCATGAAATCATATATAAAAGATTAAAATTATTTGTCAAAAAAAAAAATCAAGAACAGAGTTTCTCGTACTGCTTAATTAAAATTTAAATAGTTGGCATATAATGCAAAAATATAAGATATTTTCATAATGATACTTCCCATGAAAATAATGACTATTTCAAAAGTATTTTTAATTTTGTTTGTTATATTACCCTAATCCCTTAAAATTTTACAAACCCTATCCTAATTTAGTCAGAAAAATTTACATGAAAATTAAAACGGAAATCCAGTTAACGATTTTAGAAGAAAAATGGGCAAAAATCGATTTTATGCATTATATAAATTATTTTTGTTACTAAGAAAAACAATCAAATTAAATAAATAATAACTTTTTCTAAATTTTTTTCGGATAGCCCTTAGTTTATTTTCCTGATTAAAAGCCTCTATTTCTTTAGACAATTATATTTAAATATAATCATGTAATCTTAAAATTTTATCAATTATTGTTTCATTATACGAAAAATAATCTAATTCTAATTATGATAAAGGACTGAAAAAATTTTTTAAATTTTAAATGCTTTAATATTCTTATATTCGATTTTAAATGTGTCTTTGTCACTTGTTATTAACTAAAAGATTTAGTTTAGTTTAAAAACTTTTTAATCTTTTTTAGCTCTAATATTTTTCCAAAGTAAGTTTTAAATATTTCTATTTAGTTTAAGTTGCTCTGTAATTTTAAATCCTTAAATTGTTTGAATAATCTGTTCAGGTGAAATAAAATTCTAAAAAAAAAACTTTAAATTAAAAAAGCTATAGGAAAAATTAATTATCAGAACACTAAGACTTGATTCTTTCTAAAAATATACAAGTTGAATTTTTTAGTGTTAGAATTTATTAATATAACATAAAAATTTCTTTAGGGAAATCAATTAATCCAAATTGAAAAAACACATGAAATGGTGATAATAATTAAATTTTGAATTAACCAAATTTAATTCTATTTGAACATATCTATTAACCTAATATTTATTTGTTTTTTATTTTATTCGTAGTTTTCAAAATCAGAAATTTTTATATTATAAAAAATTTTAGGTTTTAAATTTTTTAGAACAAAATTTTTCTAATTTAATCAAAAAAGGACTTGGAAGAAGTGTATTAATCGTTATTGTATATTAAGAAAAAACTTCTAATATTTTTTTTTAAATAAATATCAAAATTAAAAGATATGAATTTTCTAAGTGCTATAAAAAATTAAAAAAATTAATTCCAAAATAACGCAATATATTTATATAGCTAATTTTGCTCTACTTGTCGAAAATTCATTAATTATTTAAATTGATTCACTCTTAATTTAGCTACTAAAGTAACTAACTCTTGAAGCAAAACTCAAAATTTTAGTTAACGCCTATAGCTTTCAAAATTTGATTAAACAAAAAAATTCGAAAATTTTTAATAAACTTAAGTTCTAATATTTATTGCTTTTTGATAATCTTCTTTTTTAACAAATAAAGAATTGAGATATAACTGGTCTTGATTCGAAATTAAGTTTTTATATTAATTTATTAATTTTGAAAAATCGACTAAAAATTAGATAGTTAATTTAGAAAATATAAATAGAAGTAGAAAATATAACATGAAGTATTGCTTTTTTATTCAAAAAATTTCTTAAATTAAAAAAAAGATCAATAGTTTTAGTTTTAGACAATAAAAGCAACTAGTCTTGAATAGCTTCAAATAGTCTTGAAGCTATTCTAGTTATACAAACTTTAAATGGAGCAATTTAAAATAAATTTGTTTGAAATTTAAAAACAAAATGTTTATTAGTATATGTTGTCTTGTATTTAAAAAAATTATTCGATCATGAATTCATTTGTTATCATGATATAATTTACTAGTTGCGTAATTCTAATCATTATTTTGATGATTCAAAGCGGATTGTTTTTCTAAAATTTACGCTCTTCCTTCCTAAAAAAATTAATTCATTTTTGTGTGTTTGATTTGAAAACTATAACTCTAAATTTTGTTTTCTCTACTTTATTGATTCTGTGTAATTTTTTTGATAGGTTTTTTTTTAAAAAGTCGAAATTTTATTGTTTAGTTTGATACCATAATCTATGATGTAAATTAATACTTTTTTATTTTATTAAATTAAAGTAAATTCGTTTTAGTAGTAGTAAGTAGTAGTTTTGCAATATTTATTCAATTTGTGTAAAAAATACTAAGTAAAAATGTTTTACAAATATTGCCAAAAAAGCATTAAATATGTTCCGGAAAAGAAAATTTCTTCGTCAAGAGCTTCTGTCAGGATGTTTATAAAATAGTTTTCATATACCCCATTAAGACTGGCATTGATCAATTTAAAAAAAAATAATTTCGTTTCTCAATATATCATTATCAAACTATCAAATGAACATAAAATCGGATCTAAGTAATTGAGAAAGATGCTAGGATAATTATATTTATTTGTCTTAATTCTTTTATTTTATCTAATCTGTATTTTATTTGAAATTTAATTAAGTTTACTTGAATATTCAATTTAAATTAAAAAAAGGAATTTTTCATTATTAAAAAATCAGCTATTTTAGTTAATTCAATTATTCAAATTGAAATAAAAAAATTCGAAAAATTTAAAGCATTAATTAGTTTAATGAAATTTTTTTATTATCTAAAACTGTAAAATTTCATTCATTTTAGAACAATCTAAACATTTTTTTATATTTTTTATATGTAATCTAGTTTTTATTTTTATCAGTTTTTTACTATCTTTCAAATCATACTACACTAAGAGGAGCTATTATAAGAGATAACTGATTTTGAAATCAAATTTTAAAGATAAACATTTAGAATTAAAATTGGTTTATGACTAAAAAATTCAGTTCTAAATATAGTGAAGTGGACTAAAATTATTTTCTAGTTAAAGCTAAAATTTTTCTTTACAAATATTGGCAAACTGATAATATACATATATTTACTAGTAAATATAAAATATAACATTTTTTCCTCAAAATAATTTTTAAAGAATTTCATAAATTAATTTATTTCTAATTGGTTTTTTAATTATTTAAAAATAAAAATTTGAAAATTTCATAATTGAATAATTTTGGCTAGTATTGTTTATTTATATCCCAAAAAATTGTATGAAGAGGCTAATTAAGGATTTTTTTAGTTAAATTCCAGTTTTAGTAAAAATCAAAAATTTTTTTCCTCTCTTTTTCAAAATAAATTAGCTTTTAAAATTTATAGCTTAAGATTAGGTGAAAGGTGTTATTTTGAATTAGAATTTAATTTTACCTTTTTCGGCTAAAATTTTTTAAATTGAAAATTAATCTATTCAAATACTAAAAAAAAAAGAGAGAGATGTAATTAAATTAAATCTACAGGGCCTATGGATTTTTAGCTCTTTTTCTCTTATTTTATTTTGGATTTTTGATTTAAAATTAAGGATAGAAAGTAATTAATCAAAAAGCTTATTTCAATTAAAAAAATTGATTTTTATATTTTGTTTATTATGATGTTAATTATCTTGTTCATAAGAGAAAAAAAATTCAAATTTTATTTAAAGTAAGTTTAACTGCTTTATTACATTGGGATTTAGATGATGAAAATAGATTTTTCAAGTTAATTTTTTGAATATTTTCCTCAACTTTATTCTAGGCTATAAATTCGAATTGTTTTTCTAATTCATAAATAGTATGCCCAGAAAAAAAGGTTTAATCAAAAGTGGAATATTTTCCTATTTATGGATTATATGAAGATTGTTAATTACGAGAAGCATTTTGCATTAAAGATTAAGAAAATTCTTCAAAAAAAGCTGCTTTAGTTTTTGGAAAATATTTAATCAAAATTATTAAAACACATTTTTAAAATCAATAATGAAAAAAATGATAAAACAATCATTTGAATGTATGAATAAATTATTGAAAAATCTTCAATATTTCTTTAAATTATTAATTTTGTTTTTTATTCATTTATTATTCTGTTACGTAATTTAACTGATTTCGAACGCTTTCCTCTCAATCGCTTCTTTTCTCCTTTACACTAATAAACAATGCATAATTTGAAAAATTATCAAGCTCAGAAAATTACATGCAAAAATATAATTAAAGTTTTTATCATTTATCAGATCGATTGAAACAAAATGATAGATAAATAATTCAAACATCTAATCATGTAAAAAACGCCAAGATCTTAAGAATACAATCATATCAAGTGAATTTCAGCCTGAAACAAAAAAGATCTAGTAAAAGTGAAAATTGTTTTTGACTAAAATTAAATGCTAGGATATAAACAAAAGTAGTAAAAAAATTTGATTCTTTTTTGTTATTATTGAGAAAATTTTTTTGTTTTTTATTGCTAAGCATGATTGTCATGAATTTTGGCTGATATAAAATCAATATAACTGTAAATTATTGCGTAAAATATTTTAAAAACAAGCTTTTTTAAAAGTTATTTAAAATTTTCTATAAATAAAATTAATCAAATTTAATGATTATGAGACTCTTATTCTCTGGAAAAATTTAAATAGCTCTCAAAGTTTATTAAGTTCAAATGCTAAACCAAAAATTATTAATATTGACAAATATGTCCTAAAAGAAGAAAATAAAAAATTTTTATTTCATTTAAATTAATTTGACACTGTGTTATTTCAAAATTAAGTAAAAAAACTAATTTGAATTTTTTTCATACAGGATGCGTTTAAATTAAATTTACTTTTAATTTAATTCCGACATTAAAATGATGATTTTTTTTTTTATTTTTTAGATGGTTCGTAAAAAAATTTTTTTAAATATGTTACTTAGTGATTGTTGTTGAAATCAGCCTCAAATCAAAAATGATAAATTTTAGTTTTCTCAATGTTATTTTGTTTTGTTTATATTCAAATATTATAAGTATGTTTTTGAAAATAAATTTTTTATTTAGTTGATCAAGCATTATTTATTAAAATTAAGTACTCACCAATGGAACAGTTATCAGCAAATGTTTCTATGAAAGTGATTTTACAGTAAGCTGCAGCCGTTCAAAGCTTCCATCGTCATCCAATAGTGCACAATTGGAATTGATGCGTTATGCAAAAGTGATTAATGGCCTCCAACACAACGAAAGTCTATGTTCTTACGTGCCGGGTGCTTCTTGCTCCCGTACCCTTATTCTATCTCATTGCATTGATCAGCCTCAATGTCACATAAAGAATGATTGGTTCAGTCTTGAGCCTGATTGTCCCGGAAACAGCTACTACACTCAGTTCGAATATGACTGCCAGCCTGCATTTTTTATGTGCGGAGGGGACACTCTGGTTAATGCCTTTAGTGGATTGATTTACAGTCCTTCATATCCAAACTCGTTCCGTTCAAGTAGATCTGACGCCTGTTATCTGACAGTCAAACTGCCCAAAAATCATCACGCCGAAATTACCCTGGAAAAATTCGACTTGTTAAGCACATCTAAGTGCATCGGTGATTATTTAGAGATTCAGCAATATGTTGAAACTAACTCATGGCAAAAGCGTTCTGTAAATCGAACCAAGATTGGGCATAGAATGTTACCAAGTAATAGCAATTTTAAATGGTCTACTTTGGGAACAATGTGTGGCCGTATTGAACAAAAGTACAAAATAAGAGCTGAATCAGACACTATTAATTTTAAATTTCGACCATTGGCCGATAATCATCCATTTATGATCAATTCTCTTCCAAGCAAACAAAATAATATGGGTTTCAAAATATTTTTTCAAGCTATTCCACCAGTGGAAAAAATTTTTGTTGAAGAAAAAATAGAAAAAATTAGAGAAACACGAAAGCCAACTGTGAAAACTTGGATTTTAAACAATCAAAATACAGAAATTGACTTAGATAAACAAGTTAAGAGTGATTATGATGCTCAGCCTGAATCAAATTGTAAATTTAACAGCAAATTATCCATTCATTTTTTTATCTTCTAATTTAGAATACTTCTTTTTTTCAAATCAAATATTAGAAAAAATTTCAGACAATTAAATTTGTTAGATTGAATAGTTTAGGATAAGATTTTTTTAAAGTATTAGTTAAAGGAGAAAAATTTCAAATTGAAAATAGTCTGAGCAAAGATCTTCATCTTCTTGAAATTTCAGATTTTTTAAAACTATTATCTTGTTAAAACACTCATTTAAGGTAGCAATTTTAAAATCACAAAATCATCATGTGTATTAAAATGGAGTAATTTTGATAATTCTGTTGATTATAAGAGTCCTAGGAGAAAAAAATTTCTAATAGGATTAATATCTTTTCTATTGGATTTAAAAAATTTATAAATTTTCGGTCAATTTTGAAATAAATTTTATTTAAAATAAAAAAGTAAAATCAAATAAATATTGATTTAAAATCTTTTGCAAAATCAATTTTCAAATTTAATTCGATTACGTGCCACTCAAATCGTATCTTTATTGAAGAAATTATGATCCAAGTTAACAGAAAATTTGGCTCAAATATGAAAAATAAAAATTTTATTAGTACTTATATTAGTTTATTTAAAAAAAAGAATTTTAAATTTTCATTAATAATGGATAAGAAAAAGACGACAATCAAAGTTTTAAATTAAACTAATTATTTTTTTATTTTATAAAAGAAGTCTTAAATTTTGGCCTGAAACTAGTGTTTCAAATCAAATTTTAAATCAATATTTATCGGTTAATTAATGAATTAATTAATATTTTAAATTCATGAATTTCATTTTTCTTTTAAGCTTTTGCCGCTTTTAACTATGCATTCAAGGGTATTGTGAATACCAAAACAAAAAGAACAAAAATTCTTTTTTTTTTTTGACAAATAAAAATCTACTAAAACAAAAAATAATTAAAAAAATACTGCAACAAAGTGCAACATACTTTGTTGCATCTATTTCACATAAAACAAAATTTTATTTTATCTTTTTTAAGTAAAGTAAATCAATAATCAATTTAAATCTTATTGATGTTTTATTTTTTGTCTTTTATTTAAACCAGAAAAATTATTTTAGGTAAAAAAGATGCAACAAAGTTTGTTGCAATTAATTGCAGAATTTTTTTTAATTTATTTAGTTTAGTAAATTTTAATTCATCAAAATAGGAAGAAATTTTGTTCAATTCTTATTTGAATTTCACAATACTGCATTTTATTTTGTTCTAAAAAAACTTTTGATAAAATTATTTGAAAAATTTTTATCTTTAACTTTATTTTAAATTTGAAGAAAAATAACTCGAAAAATGAATTTTAAAATTAATAAATCTTTTATATAGCGTTGTTGTGGATATTAGCACTGGTTTTAATACTAGTGATACTTCTTCTCCTAATAGCATTTTTTGGAATTTTAATATTTTTTCTTAAAAAGTAAATCATTTTGTTAAATATTAATTCAATTTAAATTTTTTTGTTATCTTTTAAAGACGACAGAATGAAAAAACAAATTTTAAAGAGAACTGTTCACGGCCATTATTGAACAACCATCCAAAAACCCAAGTAAAAAATGAGATCGAAGAAAATGCTCCCTTACACCCAAAAAATAGTCCTGAACAGCCGAAACCAGTTACCATGACTAAAGTTGTGCTTGAGCCTGAAACTCGCAAGATGCAAGCCGAAAAACCACTTCTTTTGCAAGATTTGTCTCAATCAAGACTTTTGCAGAAGTTCAAGCAAGAAATGGAAACAACCAATGTGAGTAAAAACGAAAATGAAAAAAATATCGACCAGAAAACTTTAGATGAATGTCATAATAAAAATGAGCCTAATGAGACTGATGAAAATTGCGTTTATGGTGCCGATTTAGTAAACTTAAATCCAAAACCACTATTTGTTCTTACGAGTTCACCAAAATTATCAAATAATAATTCACCAGAAAAAACTTCCCATCAAGCAGCCGAATTTTCCAAGTTAAACGATCAAGCTGATGATTTCGAGAGAAGCTATTTGGAAAAAGCAAGCAAAGAAATAAACGAATCAGATGAAAAAATGATTCCTTTTATCCAAACAAGTTCTGTTCAACAGGAAAAATCACCTGAAAATGATTTAGGCATAGTAGTTTCTTCTGAAATAAAAAATCAACGTAAACATGTTTTTAATCCTTTGCATGTTATTCTAAAAGACAAAAATAAATATCATACAACAGAATTCATTTGAGAAAACCATTAAATTTTTTAAAATAAATTTTTTGAATAAAATAATGTATTTTTGAGCATTTATCACAACGATTTTAAAATTTGAATATATCACATTTATTGTTTGTTTCTTAAAATGTATTATTTATATAATATTATTTTTTAAAATGATCATTAATTATATAAAAATAAGTAAAAATAAAAAAAAATTTAATTCAATATCTCAATAGAACTAATGAATATTTTTATAAAAAATAATTTTTTTAATTTTATTTGTAGCAAACTAACTTGGTGGGTGTATGTAATAACATGCTAACTAGATGCAATGAAACTTAGATTAATATATAACTACATTAATTGATTTCCAGTTAATTCTTAAAAATATAAATACGAAAAATGAGCAAATTCAAACATCTTGAGATACTAATTAAAATACAGTCAACCCTTGATAATATGATCGTCAATTAACCGGAATTTTCGGAATTCCGACCAGATTCCAATTTCGCTACAATTCATAATTTGTTTACATGATAATTTATCTCTAATTAAAAGAAAGCATAAAAGAGACACTTTTTTAAAAACTAGCTTAAAAATTAATGATTAGAACAAATTTAAAAATTTAATTTCTTAATATTGAATTTATTTTTAGTTATTTACGTTTTAAAAAAAGTGACATAAATAAATAAATTCTAGTGTTGGTTACCGTTAGTGGCGGTCACTAGACCGCTAAAAATGGTGTTGGCCGTTTTGATGGCCGAATGTGATAATAAACCTCTAAAAAATATTAAATATATAAATTTGATTGGGAAAAGAATTGATTATTAGAAAAACCGTTTAGTTTTAGAGAAAAATTAATTTTTCCTTCACGGCCCTAAAAACGGCCGACATTTTTTTAAATAAAAAAAAAACATATTTAATGATACAGGCGAAGACGCTGAAGCGTTACCAAAAAATAAGAGAAGTGTTAGCAAATTATTTGAATATCTCCAAATTATAGCTCACTGAAAAAACAACCGAATGAAACCCAAGCTTTTTCCTGTTCCAAGCTTGTTCCAAAAGGCATCGATTCTATTGAGTCTGATGTTGAAGAAAAGGAACCTATTTCAAAAATAGCAAGATTGGAGGCAAACAATGTAGAAGTAATTGACAAACAAGCAAATCTGTGTGATTAATGTGGCGAGCGAATGAAGCAAAAACGCTACTGGGCTTGACCAAACAAATGTGGAATAAAATTAAAAAATCTAGTATCACAAGTAAAAAAAAAGTGTTTTTTTTTTAATTTTTGTGGTTATTCTAATAAAATTGGGGTAAAAACTTTAAAATTTGTGGTATTCGAACTAAATTTCTCAATATTTAATTCCAGAGTTATATTTTTCTCGGTATATTTATCAAAAATGACCTAAAATGGGACACTCAAGTAACATATGTCACAGCTAAAGCTAACAGGATTC
>VANL01000277.1:0-44528 GCA_006352455.1 Brachionus sp. 'Tiscar'
ATGGTAGTTTATAAAAAAAAAAGATACATATCTAGTTTTGTTCCATATTGACTAAGCTTTCGTTTGATATATAGAATGTATTAATAATAATTTAAATAAAAATACTATTCAGTATCCTTTATTATTAAGAATGTAAGAAAAAACTTTTTATCATTAAATTTCATATACCGTTAAATTTAATACAAAAAATAGTCTAAACTTAATTTATTTTTTCAAAAATTTAAAATAGTTCTTAAAAGCATCCAATTTAGCGGTATATATATTAACTGGTTCAATCGTTGTCTTTGGTATTCTTAATAATCGTCTGACCAATATTGAATCCAATAGAATTAGTTCAATCAAACCGAAAAAATTTGAACTGATCCAAAATAGTCCAACACTCTGTTAAAAATTTTTTATATTTAAGAAAATATATTAAAATAAAATTACTGATGGCATATTCGAAATAAAATATGAAATAACTAAAATAAAGGAAATACTCAAATATTTTCGAAACGAAAATACTTTTCCAAGACCATTTTTATTAATTCCGTTTAGCGATGCATACTTAAGCAATGTAATTTAATTTCTTACAGGAAAAATAATTTTACGAGATTTACTATTAAGCTTGAAAAAGCTATGCCACAATATAGACCAGGAAGAATTGCGTGAGGATCACTTGATGCCAAACTGCTCAGCCACATAAATGCTTCATTTGAAATTTGCTCCATTTGAAAAGTTTTATCTTCGAAAGAAAAACATCTAAAACTTAAATTTTTATGAAAAATATCTACCATTTTTTCCGAAAGTCAAATTTCTAAAAGCTGATGACAAATAAATCCAAAATGGCATTTGTAAGAAAGATGATATAGGAATTTTTTGTGGCTGGCAATTTTCTCTTTTGTAAAAACTATTCCTAATAATAACTGTCTAAATACCAACATTTAATTCCGAAAATTTTGAAACAATTAAAATTTATCTACTTGTCTAGCTATTTTACGTTTTATCTCAGGAGATAGGAATACTGAATCTTTTTTTAAGTTTTTGAAACTTTTTTCCAAAGCTTCATTTATTTTAGGCTGTAAATTAACAAGTTTGGCCATTAAATACTCTTGGTAAACCTTTATCGGAAAACAAATAGAGAGCCTGAATAAAAAAGCAGTCAAACATATTGAAGATGACCAATCAATAGATAAACAATCATGCAAGGATATTATAAATTCTTCGCAGCCATGTGTGATAGGTGAGTCGGTTATAAAACCAAATTTATTAGAATTAGTATTAATCAACATATCAGATTCTGGAGAAGAAATTTCAACACTTTTTATTTTTAAATTTGATGTTGATGTTGAATTAAATCGATTTTGAACGGTATATTTCGGGACATTGTATAAAAGAATATTTTTATGCAAAAAAGAACAATAAAATATATTTTTTCCAATAATTCTATTCATTTTCTAAAATAATACTAAAATCTAAATAAAATATTTCTATTGTCTCTTTATTATAAGAGTTCACATTGTTGAAACCTAGCATTTTAAATAAATAAATTTTATTTTTTCAAAAAATTTAGAAAATATTAAGTTAATCGTTGAAATTTTTGGCTTGTATTCTTTGGGCTCTTTTCTGCAAGATCCAAGCAGCAAAATTAGGAACAAAGAAACGCAACCAAATTGCTATTCTATGTAGAAAAATAGCAACTAAAACTTCCTTGTCTCTGTTCAAAATAGATTTAATCATCACTTGTGCGACATAATTTGGAGAAAATCCAAGACGATGTTCATCGTCGTTTGTATTGTTTTTTGATCCATCACTTCGCAATGCATTTAAAGAAACATTAGTATTTATGTATCCAGGCTGAATATTTATTATATCAATATTTTTGTGATTAAAAAGCTCTCCTCTTAAAGCATCCGAATGAGCTAGTAATGCATGTTTAGATGAGCAATCTTAAATAAATATTAATGTTTGCTAATTATCAATAATTTTATTTCTTTTACAAACTGATCTGTATGGAATACCAAGATAACTTTGAACGCTGCCTATATTAACTATTGAGTATTGTTTTCGCTTTTGATTCGTGACTGAACGCTCATTGTTGTCATTTATCATCTTATTAACAAAATAATTTGTCATACGAACAGCACCAAAGTAATTAATATTCATTATTTTTTCATATATTTCATCTGGTGCTGTAAAACTCTAAAATTTTAGTTAATTCATTTTAAATTTATTTTCCAAGTAGTGTACCTCGCCTCTAAAACTCACACCAGCATTATTGACCAAAATATCCACACTTTTATACTTATGCGACATTTCGTCCAACTTATCTTTTATTATATCATATTTAGAGCCTACATCAAGAACTAAAATTTCAGGTTCTTTGCCATTTTTCTAAATTTAAATTTGCAATAAAAAATTAAAACAATTTTTAGATTTTAATTACTTCCATTAGGGCTGATTTGACTTTTTTTAATTCTTCATGATTTCTAGCACAAAGAATCAACTGAGCACCTAACGGATAAAGCTCTTCAGCAATTGCTAAACATAATTGATAAATAATTTTAAATAAAGAATTAATCTTTTCATTCATACCTTTTCCTAATCCTCCAGAGGCGCCTGTTACCAAAACTGTTTTGTTTTGGAAATAAGTTTTGGCTAAAGCTTTCAATTTGAAGTGCTTGAAAATTTTATACACAACATAGATTAGACCGATTGAACTCAAAGAATTAATTGATAATAAATTTTTTCCAATCTCAAGCATTTTTTTATGAATTTCAATCAAATGATTTTTTCAAAAGTTGTTTATTACAAGATTTGCTAATGTGCATTATTTAATTCATTTTAAGACAATTTTTTAAAGTTAAAATATTTTTGATAAATTTATTTTATTCATTTATGTAATTTTGAATTTTATTTAATTTTGTCTAAAGGCTCATAGTACTGAAAACAAACGAATTAATAAAAATATTTTATGTTGGGTCAATGAATTTATTTTTTATTATAATTAGTTAATTTTTGTAAAAAAAACTTTTTGGCCTATAAATTTTTCATTAGCTAAAAATTTAAATAAAATCTGACAGTAATTTAAAATACTAATTTTAAAATACTATGCACTTAAATTTTAAAATTTTAGTGTTGAGGGAATTAGTATGAAAATCTTAAAAAAATTTAAAATCAATTTTTTTAGTGGCTAAAATTCTTATCTGAAAAATAATCTCGATTTTCAAGTTGCTTGTTTTTTGTAATTGTTCTCCTAATGAAAATCTAATAAATTATTAGAAATATCTAAAAAATGAATCTTACTAGTTTTCAATAGAAGATAAAAAACTTATCTGAATGCGTAAGCATTTATTTAGACTGCTTGAAGAGTTTAATTAAGTGTGCAAAAGTGTTAATGCGTATTCTATTAATTAATTTTTAGCAGTTCTTTTGGCAAAAATTAACTAATACAATTTATTACCTAAATAAAACAAGTATTTGATAATACATGTATTATCAAATGCATTATTTAGAATCAATTTTCTTAAAGTTCAAAAATACGTTTATTTCAAATTTTAAAACTTTTACTTAACTAATTTTAATCTAGTTTTATTTATTAAAAAAAATAAAGCATTTTTTTTAAAGATCTTTTGATACTCTTTAAAAAGTTAAAAAAGCATAGATATTAAATTTAATGAAATATAAATTTTTATTTTCAATTATTTAATTTTTCAACAGCCCGACTACCGTTGAAATTTAATTTTGTTGTCAAATTGAAGTAGCTTTGAACAAAAGCTTGACTACATTTTCACTAGATAACTGAAAGTTGAATCACCATTATTTCTCCTTATAAGTAGATAAAAGGAAAAATACCAATGTATCAGTAATTTTTGAATAATTAAATAATATTATACAAATGTCAAAAAAATTCTTCAAAAAAAAAATTAAATTATCGTACAAACTTACGAAAATTAACCAGGTATTTTATATTTTTTTCATCAGTATGTATAGATTTATGACCAAAATTTAATAAAAAATAAAATAAATATGAAAAAAAATTCACATTATTTATAAACATGCATTCTTATTTAATTATATTTATCTTAATTTCCATTAATCTAATATCTGTTATTAAATTTTATGTTAAAATTTATTGATTGAATTTAGATTAATTTAGAATTTGCTAAAAAAATTATCAAAATTTTTGACTAAAGTAAATTATAAAATATTTTTGAATGAATATTTAGTTGCTACTTTTGGCAATATTAAACATGGTTGAACTAATGTTAATTTATTAGGCTTCAAACAATAAACTCGGACAAATTTTATTAAGTTTAAATTATTTTATTTCCTCTAAATTATTAAAAAATATAATACAAAAAAGAACACATAATGCATAAAGTTACAAACCGGTTAAGAATTTCTGTCGTTTATACAAATCACTGGTTTTCATAGCTACATTTATTCAAAAAAGTTTTTATAAATTCTTTGCGAAATTTTTTTCCAAGCATTACATACATTAAACAATTAAGGGTCGAATTGGTTACAATTAGAAAATTGCTTACATCCAAAGAAGAATAATACATTGGCTTGAAATAGATGCCTAAATTTTTGAACGTAATTAAGCGTAGAACAGTCGACGGAGATTGGCATATTAGAAAAACAAATATTAAACCTACTAACATAATTGTCACATCATTTCTTAATGTTTTATCAAAGCGTTCACTGCCTACAAACACCGGTAAAGACATTGCTGTAACAGTTGAATTGCCATTTCCGTTGACTCTTATACATCTATCGGTACATGTAGAGTCCAAGTCGAAAAGCTCATCACGACTTCTTTTTGGTTTAAAACAGGAAAATAGCCGCTTAGGCGGTTTAAGATAGTTTATGCTTATGGAACGCTTGCCGTTCTCACTCATTGAATTTTGATTTGATCTATTTGTAGCGTCTGTATACGCAATATGCAGCTCTCTGTGACGCTTATTAGACTTTAGTATATCATATATTAGAAAGCCGTTAAGAATTATTATCACCATTATGGGCAATATACAAATAAAAGTACTATAAATCAATAAATGGTATACATAAATAAAATATCGATTGCGGCCAAAATTGGTCAACGACTGAAATATATGAACTCTACCAAGAACTTCTATGCTAACATATGTTCGTTCCAAAAATTGTGGTATAGAGTAAATTGATGCTAGAAAAAACAAACAACTTATAACAATTAGGGCTCGTCGACGTGAACAAAACACCCTACCAAAATACGGATGACACACATAAACATATCTGTCTACGGTAAAGGCCAACGTTATCCAAACACTAAGCGCTTGAGTAGACGAAACTATAGGATATATGTAAATAAGCAGTATCTTATAGTTATTTGCTAAATTTGGGGTCAGTGAAATGAGACTTGGGGCTGCATAATTAAGCAAAATGATTACTGTAAATGTAAGAGATATTTCATCGCATATAGACAAACCGAGCAAGTAAGAATAAGTTGATAAGCGTTTCATTGATTTCTGACTTAGAACTATAATTGAAAAAATATTGCCGAGCATGCCTATGATACAGATCCAGACTCCTATTATGGCCAGGATTCTGGTAAGTTTGGTTACACCAATTTGATTTATTTCCTCATCGGCTATGTCATACGAATCTCTGAATGGATCGACTAAAAAAAATGTTTCGTTCGATACATTGAGCATTTTAATTGCAAACTTAAACTCCCTGTTTGAGCATGAAATTTCTTGGTTGTTTTTTTTTTTATTTTTTTTTTTCGTTTTTGATTTTTTGCCTTTTTTAAGATAACATCATTTAAGATCAATTATTTTTAAACAATTTCTAATAAAATAAAAAATTAATTTAAAAAAAAAACCATAATTCTTAAATAGCTAAATAATCTTAATCTTATCATTTAGAACATTTAGAAAATTATTTATTGAAACAGACTTATTTTTGTATGCCACAATGATTTTATGGTACCTAATGGTTTTTTAACTTTGAGAAAAAAAAATAAAGAAAGAAAAATAAATAATGATTTTTCTTATTTATTGGATTAAATTTCAGTGCCTTTTAAAACCGATTGCGTGTTATTAGAGTTTGCTTCATTTAAAATTATTTTTATCAGTGAGACGATCGATTAAGATTGTTTAAAGCTCTCCTTATATATACAGCCTATGCGTGCTCTGATAAATACTTTTGTTAAACCACTTTCATAATTAAAATAAATATAGTTCAATTTTTTTTTTAATTCATCAATTTTACTTAATTGTAATAGTCTTTTATTAAAAACTGTTTTACAAAAAGTGAATATCTAGAAAACTAGTAAATTAAAATTAGACTTGAAATTTCCTGAAAAATATTATTTTCAGTACTAATTTTTAATTTAAATTAAATAATTAAATTATTTAACAGCATGATAATACACATTTTAATAATTAATTGATTTTTTAAATCGGATTCAATTTTTCATTTGAAAATATTCTTGGTATTTGCTATTTAGGTTTCATTCCAGTTCCACTTGAAAGTATAGTCTTTTAATTTTTTTTTGAATTCTAATAAAACTAAGTTTAACCTTATTACAATCATTAGTTTTTAATATATTTATTTTGAAAAAAATTTTAAAAAAATTTAATCAAAACTAGTGACATTAAGTTAAACATTTGTAAGAATTGACTTAGCAAATACTATTTTAGAATTATAAATAAAACAAGAGGAGAAAATTAATGTTGAAAAACCTTTTATTTAAAATTACAAATAATCAAATAATGTTAATTTGTTCAAATGTTACTTCCAAAAGAAGACTGAATATTTCATTTTCATAAAATAATTGTTCTAATTAATAATTCATTATTTTGTCCTTTTCCAATATAACAAAAAGATTAAAGCTTACACATTTAGTCCATTTATTAAAATATTTAGCGGCTTAAATATTATTTTCAATTTCAATAAATTGAAATATGTGCGTAAATTTTAATTAGATTCGTTTTTCATTTTGATGCGTTTACTTAATTGATTTCAAGAAGCTAATTGAAAATATAAGGTTATCAGTTTCACTTGGTGTTAGTGAAATTCTAAATTTGATTATTTCATTTATATTTTCTTATAAATTATTGAAATTTAAAATCACGTAATCAAATCACATAATTCTTGACGCCTTAATATCAATCAAAATCAATCTAAAAAAGACTTTAGTTTCAGAAAAATTTATATTTCTTTAGATTTAAAGATTATTTTCCTGACATAAATGACAATTTTTTTTCTAATTTAATCAGTCTTTTAAAGCTGTTGTTATATAAGAATTGATTTATCAAAGCAAATGGTTTGTATCAAACAAGATAATTTTTCAATATTTATGCTCAATTATTTTAGCTTCCAAAATTTAAAATTGTTCTTTAAAAATACTTAATTTTACCCACTGGAATCATTATTTGCAAAATTAAATACTTTATTTTTAGCGCTATAGATAGATGTTGATAAATCATTATTTTTCGGATGCAAATTTGATAAATTACATGCTATAATCGCTTGAAGCCTAGTAATGTTTTTAAGAAATGTGACAAAATCTTGTGTAATTTAAATTAGACAAATTTAATTAATTATTTTATATTTCCTTTAGGACATGACAAAAAAAAATTTCTGTTTCTCACTGTTTTGAGACAAAAAAGCATTTGTTTATAAACTGAATTTTTTAAACCTGACAATTTTGCTGTCCATTGCCCATTTAAAATTGACAAAATACTGATTTTGTTTTATGTTTGAGAAAAATTCTAATTCTAATATTTATTTCAGTAATTCTGATAAATTTTATCTAACTGGATTAAATTCTGAATTGATTTTCTTATTTTTCACGATTTGCAAATTTTTTTTAATGAATAATTTAGAAATGAAGATTAAATAATTTCAATTTAATGAGAGTCTTGATTTTTATTTGCAATTAAGCCTACAATAAAAAAATTTAAGCTCCTAAAAATCTTGAGCATTTGAGCATATCATTCAATCTTCAATATATGATTAGGCTTGCTCATTTTATGGCTACATTTATTAACAAAATTTTATTTAAAAACAATCATATTAACTTTTCCTCATTATTATTAATGGCAGAAGTTAAGCTTCCATAAACATGAAAAGACTGATGTTATTAGAAAATTATTTTATTGTTTTTGTTTCAACTGGATGTTATGAGTAGCAATAATAACATTTGATTTATTCATTTTGCCTTTTTAAATATCAAATATTGTTTCTGCAAACTCAAAACAATCAAAATGGAATTTTTTTTTTATTCGAATTTATTAAATATGTGACGAAATTAAAAAAATTTTCTATGTGGTGTAATCTAAATATAAATCTTTTATTAAAAAGTCTTATTTCATTTAATTAAACCTATTTTGACAGTAACACAGATTTTGTTTTATCGAAAACAAAAGTGATTCAGATTTTTCAATTATTTCTCTGCATAAAGCAATTAAAGCTTTACCTACGCTTTACACTTTAATACTTTAAAATATATTTTAACCCTTAACTTGAATTAATATTGAATTTATTGATTCATTTTTATTAGTCTATAATAAATTTATTTCAAATTGAAAAAAATGTCATAAAAACAAAGACTGGGTGATTTCCACTTTTAACATTTATATTAAATCAACTAGCTTAAAATAATGAAAAAAAAAAAATAATTACTTTACAAAGCCTAAAGAAATAAACATATATATTAAAATTTTCGAGGCGTACAAATCACTTTGAATTGCATCTATTTTCATTCAACTAGAATCAATTTCCTTTTGAAATCACAATTTCAGCTTCATAAGGCTTCATACTCAAATTTAACAAAAATTTAATACACTAATCTACAAAATTATTTTTTAAAAATAATTTCTTTCCCTTTGAATTAATTGATTTTATATTTTAACATCATCTATTTGCCAGACAACCTTCGTTGCCGGAAATGTCATTTTATTAAAAATTCAGTTTTTATTTTTTTATTTATATTCAATTAAAGTTTGAATAAATCACTTGAGCTCAAGGAGAATTAAGCCTTATAACAAGTGCACTATTTTATTGAAATGTCATTTTATTAATTAGTAAAAACTAGTTGAACAAAAAAAAAAGCTAAAAAAAAATGATGATCTCGTTTTGATCCGAATGCACAATGCATTTAAAATTAGAATTTTAAATTTTGAATTGAATTTTTATAGTTATATTTTTTAAGTTTAAGTGAATGTTGCTTCCTTACTTCAAATCCTCTCGTAAACACTTAATTTAAAATATTTCAATAACAGACTTAAGAAAACATTATTTTTCCTCTGATGCAATATTCTATGATAATTAGACTTTAAATAAAGACTTATAAGTTCTCGATTTTTAACCTCAAAGTATAATTATTTTTATATGCATAAATTGTCTGATTCTTTGTGACATTTAATTCTCTCAATTTCCGATGCATTCTCAATACTTCTAATTTAAATTAGTTAATATCTCCAATGAATTATTGGGTACACATTATTCTTAGAAATGTTGTCTAATTATTTCAATTACAAATATGAATACCTAAATAAATATTTTCCCAAATTTATAATAATTTTTAATTATCCGAAGCTAAATATAGAGCAAAAACGAGATTTTTAATTTGTGCTGAAATGACAGTTTTCAATAGACACAACAATGCGTCAAAAAGAAAACATAATAATTATTAATTAATACTAAATTGATTTTTAAACAATAAAATTATTAAATGTATTTATACAAAAAAAAAACAATTTGAAAAGTTTCACTTAATATATTTTTTAAGAAATACTGTCAAAATCGCAAAAAAGTCTAAGCTAGTTTTCTTGAATAATTTATTTAAATAATAATAATAACGGCTCGGATTATTGGAAATTATCCTTAAGCCAGGTAACTTAATATCTTAAATTATTTGAGAATGAGATTCTATTAACACAAGCTTTTTTAGTATTATTTAAAATTCGCAAATTATTAAATTTAGAATCATAAAAAGCTAAATCTAATATGTAAGGGTTCGTGTTAGAAAATAAATTTTTCTCTAATTACCCATTTCATTAATAATAACTTTAATTTTGAAATATTTTGAATGCTATTATTATCAGAGAGGTGCTTTTTCCAAATTTAAAGCTTGAAATTGATTTTTCTTCCTGTATTTAATTTCATTCCGAAAATTTAAAATTTTAAGCGCAATGAAAATATTCTTCTATGCTATTATCCATTTTTTCGTCGATATCATTCGTAAAACATATGCCAGTTGTCCTTTAAATTAAAGTGAAAATGAAATGATTCCTAAATTAATAACAAAAATTTATTGATTTTTAAATTGTAATAATTAAGGGATTTTAAAATAATATGAACATTTTGTTTTATAATTAGAAATTTTCAAATGATAAAAAAATTTTTATCCAAATTAAATTTTAAGGTAATATGTGAATTAGATTTTTTTTCAATAATAAATTGTCATTATCATCATTTAATTTCATATAGAATGAAGTATCTAAGCATGATTAATAAGTTAAACTCTAATTAAAAATTGTCTGTCAATAAGGCTAAAATTTAGATTAATTCGATTTTTAATTAAAAAAAAGAATTCTTGCCAAAAATAAAAAGAACTAAGAATAACACTGCAATTTAAAATTTAACGATTTATACTTTCCTCTGATATCTCACAATAAAAAAGAAAAAATAATCCTATTTTTAGAAAGGATCTTTTGATAGCGTTTTTCTAATTCTTTTTTTGATTACTTATTGTTTTTTTTTAATAATTAAGACCAAATAATTTGGTTTTTTTATTAATATTTATGCTTAGTAAAATGTTTTTCAGAAAATAAAAATTGATGAATATTTTTGACTTTAAGTTTTAAAGTTATAAAATTAATTAAAATCAGCCAACATTGAACAAAAAATTTGAATGAATCATTTAAAGCGTATGAATGCTTATTTGTGCATTTTTTAAGCTTGATTTCAAATCAATTCAGTACTTTAATTTATATAATTTTTACTCTGCTCTATTAACATTTTTTTTTCTTGAATTTAAAATTCAGAATTTTGTTCTCTAAACTTGAAAAACTAGAATAACAATACAAAAACGTCTGTAATTCTATATCTAATTTTTCCAATATTCAACTACTTATTCAAGCTACTGATTACTTGAATAAAATCTATATAATTTCTTGAATTTGATTATTTTTAGATTAGAAGCATTTTAAACTCAGCGAAAAATTAAATTTCATTTAAATTTATTTTTTAAAACTCTTGGGATAAATAACAGATAATTTTAACCCTTTATATTAAAGCTTATTTTTAATTCTCAAGAACATTGATCTTTTGAATTTTGATGATAAATTTAGTCAATGATATTTTAAAATTTAATATTCCTCTTAAGAAAAAAAAATTGACGCAATCATTTTGTCGATTTTATTAACTATCAATTTCTTATTAAGGTTAATCATTTTTGATAAAACATCATTAAAAATATCTAGACTTAGAACGTCAAAATTCTAATAATAACTATTTAAGCTAAAATTTATAACAAGATATTTTTCACCATCCGGGTCTGTATGCAAAAAATTCATGTTTATTTCAAACTGAAAAAAATATTCCAAATAAAATTGTTGCATGTTTCTTAATAGACTAAACCAAAATGAAGATCATTATTTTTCTTAATGCCAAATTTTATTTTGTTTTATTTTATAAAACTTAACAAAATAAAACTTAACAATTAAGTTTTATAAAATAAAACTTATTATCAAACTTTCAGTTATAGTATCCTAATCTTTTCAATAAAAGGAAAGAGTTCTGTAGAAAAAATATTTAAAACAAATTTTCAGGAACTCTTATAGCTTGCTGATTCTAAAAATCTGAATGTGAAATTACCCTCATTTGAATCAACCTTTGACATCATAAGTAATCGAGTTCATTTCATAAATTCAAAATTAAAATTTTAATTTTAAGTTTTTCAAAAGAATAATAAAATATAATTTTAGGTGATGATAAATTAATTTAAAATGATTTTTATTTTTAAAAATAAACATATCTAAAATTATCAAATAAAATAAGGAACAGGAAATAAAATAAGAAACATATTTTTAAATAACTATTTCTTCTCAGTAATTACTCAGTTTTTAATCAGGATTTTCCTAGGGTTCTGAAAATTGAAACTGATATTTTTAATCAATTCTAAAAGCTCTATTATACCACCAGGATCCATCTTAAAAACTAAATAAAGCTATTTAAAAAAAAATACTAGATATCACTTAATAAAAAATAATGTTTAAAATCTATAATTAAGAAAATTATTTCTATTTCTAATAAAGCATTCAATTTGTTGAAAATAAAAATATTTTCTCTTAGATTCCTTTATTTAAACAAGCTTTTTCTTGAAATAAATTTATTTTTAGCTGCTTAAAATCAATGAAATCTGAAAAAATTTCTTAGTGAGATCAATAGTTATTTTTTTTAGATCAATTGAATGTGACGAAAACATTATTCTTTAAATAAATTACTTAAAATGAATCAACAAACTGAATATAATTTGTAATAAAGATATTTTTTCCTTTTTATAGAAAAATAATAACCGAGTTTGTTTTTCATTTTAGATATAAAATGTACTCAAACGCCAAGAAATAAAATTACTTATAGATTAATGAACATAATTCATTTTAAAAAGTAATAAGTACACAATTACTAATAGAAGTAATCACAATAGTTATTTTTAAAAGTTCAAAATTAAAAATTATTTTTCGCTTAGAATCTAAATTATTTAAAAAAAAATCGCATTTTCAAATAACTTCAAAAAACTGAAATAAATTTTTCATACATTTGAAATTAAATTAAAACATTAATTTGAAATTTAAGTTTATTGCAGCACTATTTTTAAAAATTGAAAAATTTTGCATATTTACACTTACTTAAATATTTTAACAAATACACCCTAAAAAATTTCTTATCTCTAACAAATTAAACTCTACCACAATTGTTTAGTTTTGAATTCATAGAAAAAAAAAATGGTTGTTGAAATTTCAAATTTCATAAATAATGTTTTTTTGCCAACCTCGAATAGACTCGAGTCTTTTGATCCGAGCAATGGTCAGCTATTGTGTTATGTACCTGATAGTGATAAAAAAGAGTGTGACATTGCCGTCGAAGCGGCTGCTCAAGCTTTCAAAAGTTGGTCAGTCACCAGTCACTTGGAAAGAGCTAAAATTCTAAATCGAATTGCAGATGAAATTGAGAAAAATATTGATGAACTAGCTAAAGCTGAATCTCAAGATCAAGGTAAGCCATTATCGATTTCAACAAATTTTGAAATACCACGTGCTGCTTACAATTTTCGGTTTTTTGCCGCCGCTATTCTAAACCACAAAAATGAATCGACCGAATTGCCACATTTAAAAAGTTTTAATTATACAACTGAAGTTCCAAGTGGTGTCGCAGTACTTATTTCGCCATGGAATCTACCTTTGTATTTATTAACATGGAAAATTGCTCCGTGTATAGCTAGTGGTTGTACTTGTGTGTGTAAACCGAGTGAATTTACATCACTTACGGCTTTCATGCTTTGTGATATTCTTCTCAAAGTTGGTCTACCTCCTGGTGTCGTAAATATAGTTTTTGGTCTTGGATCTAAAATTGGAAATGAATTAGTTATTCATCCTGAGATAAAATTAATTTCATTTACTGGTGGAACAGTAACTGGCAACATTATTCGGCAAGCAACATCTAAACAGACTTTTAAGCGCTTATCTCTTGAATTAGGGGGAAAAAATCCTGGAATAGTCTTTCAAGACGCTGATTTAAACAAACATATAAAGGCTATCGGAAATTCTTGCTTTCAAAACTCTGGCCAAATTTGTCTATGCTCTAGTCGGTAAATAGATTTTATACTTTTACACTTAAGATAGAACTTTTAAAGATCGAAACAAAAATTAAATATTTTTTGAAAAATATATAAATTCAAATCGAATCATTAATTTAGCATGGTGATCAGCTTTTTTAATTTGACAAAAAATACTTATTCAAGGTCTGAAATTTAGCATTAGCTAGTTCCGATTAGACATAAACAGAAAAACACAAAATAAAATGATTTTCATCTGCCAATTTAATTCAATAATAAAGATAGATATAGAAAAAAAACATTACTTCTTTAATAAAATTTAATTATTAAATTGATTCATATTTAAAGTGGCTAATAAAGCTGTTTAGCATTAGGGTAACTAAAGTAGTTTTTGATTCTATTTCAATCAAGAAAATGAAATATTAAAATAAAGAAACTGCAAAAAAAATATAATTTAAGTGTGGCATGAAAAATCTTTCATTCAAATCAAGTTAATTTGATATTATTACCACTTCTGATTTGATTAAAAGCTTGCGATGTAAAAAGATACTTTTAGTCTTATTTCTATTTTTAAAACAACCAAGTTTACATAATTTAGCATTTTATATAATTTTTTTTTTAATTTAACGAAACTTCAAAGCATAAATTCACTTTAAATATTTTTTTTGTTTTTCAATGCATATATTTTCTTTATCTATGACTATTCAATATATTGAATGAATTTAACCCTTTGGGAGACACGGCTGAACTTTTTGATTCAATTAACTCTATTTTTGGAAAAATTTTCTAACAAATTCAAATTTGTTATCAGCTTTGTTGATATATGCAGTTTTTAATTTCAGCTTAAAATTTTAAAAAATAAAAAACTGAAAAAGGAATCAAAATATTTTATTTAAATTTTTCAGATCTGTTTTTTTAAATCTTAGACTAAATTTGATATGCGAGTAAAATTTTAAGTTAATGTATATCAAAAGGTATTTAAAAAAAAATTAATAATTGAGATTTTTAAATTTTTTTACAAAATCTTTCGATTTTTTAGTTTTTTTCGTATTATCTTTCTTAATAAGACTTGTGTAAAAACAAATTATAGCTCATTTTAACCTGAATTAAACTTTCTACATATTGATTAATCTAGCTAGCATTCGGATCTTCCTTTCACTGAGCACAAGATGGACTTAGGGCATGGGTCATTCATGAGTCTAGGACATGACATGAAAATGTTTTTAAAAAGGGCGTGATATTTTTGAAAGATATATAGAATTTTCATCCCTGTATCTTTATAAGATCACAATATTTTTTTATTTGAAATTTCTTTTTTATATTTAATTATTTTGAATAAAAATAGTATACCTGAAAATCTATTTAATTTTTTTTTCTATATTTAAGATATTATGTCCATGTAAGCCGAATAAGAGAATTTTTAGATCTTTTAGTCAATTATGCACGTAGTTTAGTCGTTGGAAGCCCTTTTGATTCAAAAACAAATATGGGTCCAGTGGTAAGTAGACCTCATTATGATAAAGTCATGTCATACATTAATCAAGCCGCTAAATCAGGATGCCAAATTTTATGCGGAGAAACTGTGGAGTAAGTTTTATAATTTTTGCACACTTATATTTTATATAACTTTAATTATAGTGAAAAACCAGCTGAACTAAATTCAAATGGATATTATATTTTGCCAACTGTTATAACCAACTTGGAAGATTCATCTCCACTAATGCAAGAGGAAATTTTTGGTCCCGTTGTCTGTGTTACTACTTTTCATGAAGAAGATGAAGTGATTGAACGAGCAAATAATAATAGATATGGCTTGGCGGCTACAATATGGACTAAGGATCTTGGACAAGCGCATAGAGTTAGTCGGGCTTTGTTAGCTGGAACTACATGGGTCAATTGTTTTCTTATTCGAGATCTAAATATGCCTTTTGGTGGATTTAAAGAAAGTGGAACTGGCCGAGAAGGCTATCCATATTCATTTGAATTTTTTACAGAAAAAAAGACAATCTGTATTAATTATTCATAAATGAGAGTTTTTTTCCATTTATTTAAGCTTTGAATAAAATTAATTTTTCAAATAAAATTTGATTTTTATCTCAAGGTATTAAAGCCTTATGTTGATTTTTATTTTGGAAAAAAAAATTAATTTGTCGAAAACTTAAAGAATGGATTCATATCAAAAAAATGAAAAATTTCGCGAACTTTGTTACATTGGAGATATGGAGCTAATTAAAAATTTTATCCGTTCAAATAATCCTGATCTAAATTCTCAAAACAAAGTAAACGGTTGGACTTGTCTGCATTGGGCATGCAGTAAGAATAATTTAAATTTAATTCAATACTTGTGCGAAAATGGAGCAAGCCAAGAAATAAAAAATAAAGATGATAAAACACCATTTGAATATATTAAAGATCAAAGTATTCAAAAATGTTTAGGATTGAATTTTGCTTGCAATGACAATCATGAAACTAGACTAAAATCTAGCATTGTTCCAAATTTCATTAAAAACCCTCAATTTCATTACATAGATAAGTCCTTATATGAGTCTGAACCAATTGAACAAAATTCAGAGATCAATGCCAACAAGATCACACACAACAATTATCCATTGTTGGACAATTCTCCTAAAACTGGAACAGAGATGATCACTTTGAGAGTCAGATCTAATTTTGACGATGATTTCATCGAAATAGATATAGACAAACAAAATTTAGATTTTGAGATGTTCAAAAAAGTTTGTCGAGCAGAATTAGAAGGTGTCAATGATAATTGCAAAATTTTTAAAATTCGAAAATTACCTAATATTCTAATTCGTAACACAAATGATATTAAAAGACTTAAAAACGAGCAAGAAATTGAATTCGTCTTCGATGCTTAAATTCTATTTTTTTAAATAAAATTAGCATATGATTTTAATTTTATTTTTACAAAAGACAAAAGCTTTTAAATTAAATATATCTCTGGTAATTAAGATCAAGCTATTAGTGTGTTCCGTACTTCAAATATTTTTTTTTCTTTATAGGCTACTTGTGGAGCATAGGGTCATTAGTCCTTTCTTGCGTTGCCCTTGTGGTGTCTATTGAAAGGCTCTTTTTGGTATTCTTGTTTCTTTTATTCTAAGCACATTTCCAAGCCATTAAAGTCTTTTATTATCTTAATAGATTTACTTGATGGCTCTGAATATGTTCTTGAGTATAGTTCTGCGTTAAACAATTTTCAGTTAATCCCTAGAAGCATTCTCATGCATAAATTGTGGAAGGTGCTCAGGCTTTTTCTGTTAAATTCAGATACTATCCAACATTCGCTACCGTACATCAGTGTTGCTTTTACTAAAGTGTCGTACAGTTTTAGTTTTGATTTCTGTAGTCGGTGGATTTCCATATTGGTCGGAGTCTAGCAAAGGAACTATTTGCTTTAGCAAGTCTATTCTTATTGTCTATGTGTGTTCCCATGTTTTTATTATTGTTACTTTCTAGGTATGTGAATTCACTTACACTTCTAAAATTTGACATTGTGAATTTTCAAACACAAAACAAAAAAAAAATTTAATCTGAACAATTTTTTTTTTAGAGTCCATAACTTATTCTTAGAAAAAAGCTTGTTGAGAAAGAGCTAATACAAGGGATTAATGAATCATCCAAAATTTCTCTTTTCAACAACTCTGCAATTTTATAATTTTCTATAAATGTTTTTTATTGCCTAGTTACAAAGTTTTTGTTTCAAAATTGTTCCAAAATACATGATATTGTGAATTTCAAAAAAAAAATGAACGAAAATTCTTACTTTTTTGATAAATCAAAATTTAGTAAATTTAAATAGATTTAAAAAAAAATATTGCAGCATAGTGCAACAAACTTTGTTATACATTTATTACTTAAAATAATTTTTCTGATGTAAATAAAAAACAAAAAATATTAAATTACATTTGATTTATATAATTTTATATTTTTTTGTTTTCTAAAATCAATTCATAACAATAATTTTAAATCTTATAAGTTATAGGATTTAAATTGATTATTGATTTTATCTAAAAAAAAGAAAGTTAAGTTTTTATTTTAGGTAAAATAGATGCAACAAAGTATGTTGAACTAAATTTAAGTTTTTTTTAAAATTTATAATATTTTAGTAAATTTTGGTTTATCAAAAAAGTAAGAATATTCGTTCATTTTTTTTTGAAATTCACAATATCATTAATTTCTATATTTTTTTAATTAACAATGCTTACAAGTTTTTGAAATCTTTAGCTAATCAAAACAATTTAAAATTTTTCTGAAAGATATTAATTTAAAGAAAATTAAGATTTCGGTTTAAAAGTAATTGACATTATAAGCCCATTAGCTAATAATGTTAACTTATATGAAAAAAATTTTCTCAAAAAAAGTAGAAACTTTGTTAAAAATTTCACAAGATCAACATTTAAAGGAAAAATTCAAATTTAAAAATTAGAAAATTTCGCAAAAAAACAATATTCAAAAGTAATTTTGAATAATTTCACAATATTAAAAATAACTTAAATATTATTTTAGATTGTTTTCTTTTTAGTCTAGTATCAAAATGAGTGAAAAAGACTTATCTTATTTGTTAAAATTGAAACCAAATGAGGCTATTAGATTATTAAAAGAGACCAGTGATATTGATGTAGTTTTGACTTTGAGTCAACATTCAGATCCCATGGTAAGAAAAAAAGCTCTTGTTGAAATGTGTCCTTGTAGAGTAAAAGCCAATTTAGACAGATTTTGGGAACGGGTTTTTGAAATGATAAATGATGAAAGCAACATAGTTAGATCTCAAGTAATTTATTATTAATAATGAATTTCTTTTAGAATAATTTTGTTGAAAGGTTTTGCATACACTTTGTGATGGGTCACCAAAACATTTAGAGCATCGTATTAACTTAGCTCTTGAAGATTTTAATACAGATTCTGATCCTGAGATTAGAAGAAAAGCTCACAAAGTTATGTCATCTTATCATCGGACAGGAAAATGGAATATATTATAAATTAAGTTAATTTGAGCATAAAAAAATGCATAAAATTTTCATGTTTTATTTTTATTACTTTAATTAATAAGATTTACAAAAATTTTAATAAAGTTTTTACTTTTTAAATTTTTATTTTTTTGTTTTACGTTTTCTATCTCGATCATCATCAGATTCTGAGCTTGAAGACTCGCTCGATGAACTTCGTGATTTTTTATGCTTTTTTTTTGATTTATATTTTTTTATATGAATCTCATCGTTCTCAATTGCACTCTTCTGTTCTTTTTTAATTGTGCCTGATTCACTTTCTTCTATTTTCTCTTCATTGTCTGCTTCATTATAAGATTCATAATCTAAATCTTCTAGATCATTTTTACTTTCTTCATGCAATAAGATATATTCTCTCGAACTAAATCCAAATTTTATGGTATCTTTTTCTCTTAATTCAAAATAACGCTGAGCCTCTATTTGTTGATTGTTAACAAAAGTCCCATTCGTGGAACCTAAATCTATTATGTAAGGTTTAATTGTTCTGCCGGTTGAATCATCTTTTCTTTTATATTCAACCAAGCGATACTGAAAAACAGCATGCTGTTTAGAACATGATGGATGATCAACTGGAATATCTGCTACATGTCGATCGCGACCAAAAAGATAAGCCGATTGGCGATGAATTTGATAAAAAGGCAACTCAGTTTCTCCCTTAAAACAATAGAGCCTCCATCTTCTTCGTGGTTTACGAGCCTCGGGTGGCTCATTATATTTGACAACTACACCATTGACAAGATTTGTATCTTTAGCCAAGTTTCCACTAAGAGCCAAAGAAGGCTTTTCCTTTTCAATTACTGGTTTTTCATCTTCTTTTTTTATGCTTTTACCATATTCATAACTCTTAGACTCTTCGCGGGGCCTATCACCTCTGTTTTTGTCTCGTCTATCCATCAAAAAATTAATTAAAAACAATACTCTACTATTATTTATGGTGAAATTTTTTATCATAAATTTTAAGAGTATAATTCTTCATAAAAAAATCTGAAATAATTTCAAGTTCGTTTTGAAATTCTTATTGAATATTTTGAAAAATACTTAATCTAATTAAAATAAAAACAAAAACTAACTTTATTTAAAGTAAATTTTTTTTTTTAATTAACATCGCCCATGAGGTGTTTTCTGAAATAAATAAATAAATAAAATAAAATAAAAAAAGAAGTAAAAAAAATTTTATAAACCATTCATGTATTTTTTAATTTCTTTTCATAGCTCATATATTCTTATTTAGCTTATTTAAAATCAACTTGATAATAACTTTATTTTTTTCTCTTACATTAAATTTCATTATTATTTAAGTAATAATAGACAAATGTCCTTTTGTTGTACAGATTTTAAAATAATTGAAAAAAATTGTAAAAATTAGATTTTTATTATAATTAATTAGATTTTATTTTACATTAAAAATAGACACCTTTATAATTATCAGTGTAAGTTATAATGTGCATATTAAATTTATCAGGCTTCAATAGGTCCAATTTTTTCCATTTTTTTATCAATATTTTTCATAAATGGAAGTTTAAAATCTTCAAAATCAATTTCCCATCCATATCGTTCTCTCATTAATTGCTTTTTTTCCATTAGTTGATCAGTTGTATCTTGCTCAGTCCAAGTATGCAAAGGCCTGAACATTATTCGCTCTCTTTCAGAAAAATCTTTCGCTAGCATGGCTTCTGCGTTTGAATAAGAGCTTTTTTTCATTGTAATTGGTGGTAAAAATGTATCCCTAAATTCTAGCTACAAAAAAAGAAATTATAAACATATATGTATGATAAAGTATTTTTTTCTCCAAATTACTGGCTCTTTGCTTTTTTTCTTTTCAGGTTTCTTTTTGGCTTTGGGTTTTGCATCTTTTGGCTTTGGAATGCTATCGAATTTGTTTTTGACTGCTAAATAAACTCTTGGATCTGCAAAATCTTTTGCAATGTCAAATGCTGTTTTGCCTTTATTTATTTGTTAATTAGAATTTTATTTTGTTTCCTAATTTACCTTGAATATTTTCATGATTAACTTTTGCTCCTTGATCCATCAGAAATTCTACACAAGGAAAACTAGCGGATTCGACTGCTCTCATAAACGGCGTTGTTTCGGTTATTGAAAGAGCATTAATATTAGCACCATTTTCCACGAGAAGTTTAACAACTTCAAAAATATAATTAAAAAAATTTAAATCAAATTTACTGAAAATAAAATCAAATAATTTCTATTTTTATTCTAATAAATTTAGAATCATAAAGCCTATATTCAACATAATTAACTGCTTTGTTTTGAGAAATCTAAATTAAACATATCTTGAACCCAACGAACCACATGTTCAGCCGATAAAAATAAAAAATAATTTCAAGTTCCATATCAGTGCAGTTAAACTTTACTAACTTAACTTGAAGTGCCAATAAGCTTTTGGTGCTCGTACTTAGAAAAACTCATCAATCTTCAAAATTTACAAAAAATTTAAATTAGCTGAATAAAATAGCATACTATTGGTTACAGCAATATTTTTCAAAAATTACTTTTTTTGTTTAAATTTAGGCAAAGTAAAATTTTTGATCAAATTTCATTTTTCAAAAATGATCAAAAAATTCTAAATGCGCAATTAAATTTCAATGCATTTTTAGAAATTACAATCCTTTTTCATAAGTCTAAAAATAAAGCTTTGAAATTTTACCAAATCTCAAAAATCTGCGATGAAATTTAGTTGCGCATTTAAAATGTTTTGATCATTTTTGAAAAATGAAATTTGATCAAAAATTTTACTTTAAAAATCAAAGTATCAATACCTTCTAAAGATCCAGCATGACAGGCATGATGCAACGCGGTCCATTTAAAGTTGTCATACGCATTCACATCAGCGTTACATTCTAACAAAAATTTACAAGTCTCTAAATCACCTTTCGAAGCCGCAACCATTAAAGGAGTCTTGAAATATTTATCTCTTGCATCAACTGGGAGACCACGCTTGAATGCATCTAATAAAGTATGAAGATCTCCACTATGAGCGGCATTAGTTATTTTTATAAATTCTCTCTCAGGATGTTTTAAATACCAAGCAGTATCGTCTTGAAGGGGATGAATTGGTGGCTGATCGCGATTAAAACGATTAGTATCGGTAAAATGGATATGTTTAGGTTGGTAGATAGCTGGCGGATCTCCTCCGCCCATTCGTGGTCCTTCATCTAATGTACAAATAGGCATTACTACTTTAGTCTTTCCTTTTTTTCCTTTTCCTTTCTTTTTTTTTTTTTTTTTTCCCTCAAATGAACTAATCAAAAATTGCTTGTTTATGTATTTTTTTCCTGCTAGAAAAAGCTCGTAATCGATTTGATCTTTTGCTTTTTCGTGTGACATAATCAACTTTTGCATTTCTTCCGTTTCAGACAAATTTTGAAAGCCTTCTTTAGATATGACCTCAACAAATGCTTCTTGAGTAATTCTACCAGTTTGTTCGGGATCATATGAAGCAAATAAATCTTTTATTCTTTCTTGATGTTCGTACATGTAATCATACAATCTAATCGACCAATTAACACCACCGGACTCATTAGTTTGCTTCATTAGCTTAGAAAATTGTTTTTCTCCTTTACGTATATTTTTTGATGCATCTTTGGCTTTTTTTTCTTTAGCAATAACTTTTGGTGTGTCTCCTTCAGCATTTTTAGTTTTTGGATTGCATCCTCTAGTAGCAAGAAAACGACAACAATTTCCTGCATTTGCTTCTGCAGCCAGATGAATCGGATTATTTCCTTTATTGTCATAGACATCAAAATGAGCACCATACGATGAAAGCAAAACTAAGACCTTAAAAATGATGTTTATATTTGAATCTAATACCGTCTGAGCACTCACTTCAAAATGGCCTTTAGCAGCAGCATCATGAGCAGGAGATCGTTTTTGTTTATCAAAAACATTTGGATTACCACCTTTTTGTAATATGGCTCTACAAACTTCTTTGGCACCACAGGCAGCTGCATAATGCAAGGCACTTTTATTCGATTTCTGTTAGAATTAAAAAAAATTTAGGATCATTTTAAATTACTTAAATAAAAAAAATTTTAATAAAGATTTTTTTGTATGGAGAAAAATCAGTAAATTGACCGAAAATATGTAATTTAAATCTAACGAATTGAAGTCATCACAAAGTTTCTGATCTTCGTACTTGAACCAACTTGGGTTAACTGCACAAAATTCAAATTGAATCAAATCTAGAGCACTTAAACTGGTATTAAACCAATAATGTTCAGAGCCGCAAGATGGTCATCTTCGAATCTTTAGCATCATGATTAAATGAAGCGTGAAAACCACCTTATTAATTTTAAAATTAGCATATTTTCTTGTTTTTTTTAAATTTGGTACCTAAATAACATGATAAAATTCTAAAAATGTCAGAAATTAAAAAGAAATTCTGCGAATGGCACATAATGCAAAAATTTGAATTTTTTTGGCAATAGTTTTAGACACAAAATGTTTTGAACAAATATTTCTCTTTTTTTTATGGAATCAAATAAAATTTACATTAAATATTTGAATAAAACTAGAATTTTTTTGTTGATTCTTAATCCTCAACATTTTTTAAAGAATAAATGACAAAATTTAAATTTTCAAAAAAAAATTATTTGAATTCAAAATTTGATAAAATTTTATTGAAATTAAGAGCGAAAAACTTACTTCTTCAATTAAAGACGGATCTGAGCCTTCCTCTAACAGCATTAGACACATATCTTTTCTTTCATTCGCAACTTTACATGCTTCAACAAATATTGGCGTACCATCTTCAGTTTTGTTATTAGTTCCAGCTCCCATTGCTAAAACTATTTTCATACATTTATCGTGTCGATTTGTTGGAGCAGAGAGACAATAAAATAGAACATCTTTTCCTTCCTTATCTCTAATTTTTGCATCAGCTTTGGCTCTTTTTAAGAGTTCTAATGCTTGTACATGGCCTAATTCAGCTGCCCTCATTAAAGCACTTCGTCCCTTTATATTTAATTTAAAAATGAATACATCTAGTTAAACTTAAATAAATGTTTTACTCTAAAATCAACCATATTAGGGTGAGCACCAATGTTCAAGAGGAACTCAATCATTTTTTCGTTATTGTGAACAGCTGCCAGTATTAAAGCAGTTTGGCCTTCTTGTGGTTCATTGTAATTGATCAAAAAACTCACTCCTTTTTCACATAATTTTCTAATTTGCTTGAAATCATCGGTACGGACACAATGCAGCAGTTTCCGTACTTGTAATATCTCAACAGGATCGCTTGCGACTGGCATTTTAAAGAAGAGCCAGTTGCTTGAAAAAGTTATTTAAGTAAATATTTAGACTAAAAATAAATAAGAGGAAATATCTTAAAAAAAAGAAATTAAACCTAGCTCTTATTTACAACATTGTAATTAAAAGCTTTTTTTTTTTTAAACCGGATTAAATAATCAATCACATCAAGAATTAAATTAATGCACTGTTTTAGACTCATATTATTTAACTCTTCTTTTTTTTGGTATTAAATCTCATAAGGTTTTTTATTTCTTTGAAGGTGTACATAAAAAGTGGTTGCCAAGCAACTAATTTTGTTGAAGTATACCTCTGATATTACATATGAATTTTACAATAGTTTTTTAAATTTAATTGGCTTTTAAAGGCAATCATCAAGAGAAATTTAGACTAGAGATTTCTTAAATGTATGATTTGAATCTTCAGGCAATTAAATCTGTTTTCATAAATGTAATTAGACTAATTATTTTTTTAATTCGAGTCAACTTAAAAATTGGAGACTTAATCTTATCATCGAAATTTGAATTTGTCTAATCAATAGAATAAAATTTTAATGAATAAATTAAACTAATTAAAGCAGCGATAATAACTTGGTTTCTTAATTTATTTCATATTTATATATTTTTAAAATACAAGTTTTTTATATAAATGAAAAAAAAGCTTTAATTTTAAAGGCTTGGTGAAAACTTGAAATTTAAAATATTTGATTAAGGTTCTTACTCTAGTTCTGAATTCTAATTAAGTTTTGGTTCTATGCATTTTTTTAAGTTTTACTTTGTTTGTCCACAATTGAAATTTAAATAAAAAAATTTAACTCTTGGAATTTTTTTAAATTTAAAAAATGAATGATAAAAATTAAAAAAGCTTATAATTTGTTTATAAATTAATAGTATAAACTTTATTTATAAAAACTTGTAGACGGCGGTCAATTAATGCTTTAAATATTGATAGTCATTCGTTAAAAATAATATTAGGCTAAAAATTTAATTTTAATAAGACGAAGTATTTTTTTAATTTAATTGAAGATAAATTAAAGATTTTATTTTAATTCATAAAAACAATTGAGACATGGTTTTTATTGGATTTTTTTTTAAATTATTTTAGTTTAATTTAAGCAGAAATTAGCTTTCAACTATATAAATGTTTATTCTAGATTTTTTTTTAAATAAATATTGGAAAAATAAATGTTGAAAACACTTGAATTTCAAGGTAAACTGAATTATTAGAAAATTAATTTTTTAAGTAAAAGCTCCAACAAAAAAAAAGAAATTTTATAAAAAATATTTATTTGGAATCCTTTAAACCAAACTTATTGTTTATTTTTTATATTTGAATTTTAATAAGTTAGTTAATTAAATTACATTCATACTTTTTTAAGAGAAAACTTTTTATTTGATGAATAAATTTATAAATCACTACAGTAACTTCATATATTTATAAATTTTATTTCCGTTTAACTAATTAAAAACAATGAGCTCTTGTTTTAATTGTTAATTTAGCAAATAAATTTCATTATATTTTAATATTTAAACCTTTTTTAATCAATTATCGGTCAAAATTTTATTCACAAATAGAACAAATAATTATATCTAAATAAATTCATAAAAATAAATATTTTTTGCTTTTTCCTTTTAAATTGAAAAAACTCTGATTTATGCTTATATAAAAGAGAAAATTGATTAAACCTTATCTTTTTTTACTAGACTTAAATTTATTCGATTTTAGAACGATAACGCAAAAATCAGCTCATACTAAAGGCAATTATGAAAAGTTTATAATAAATTTTATTAAATACTTTTGTTTTTAGCAAAATTTATGAAAATATCTCTAGTTTTAACATAAATTCCGAAAAAATTATTCTTAAAAAAAATAAAAAAATACCTTGTATTCGTCGAAAAAATTAAAACTACTATGAGTCACTGATTGTCTTCATGACGAATGGCGTACACGGCTTATAATTTTAATATTCTTTCCAAATTTTGTATTCATAATTGAAGGAAATAAGATTTAAAATAGAATCATGTATCACAACTTGGCTGACTATCAATCTGATGAAGTAGAAATCGACTTTTTATTTCCAAACGGATTCTTCTACACATCTCAAGTTTCAAGGTTTATTTTTAAATTCTATAAATATAAATTTGAAGTAAGATTTTTTTGATATTTTTTCAAGAAACTGTTCTATCCATGAAATCAAAGAAAAATTAAAAGCTTTATACAAAAATTTAAAAAACGATTTTTATTTTAAATTATCTGAATCGTATTATTTTTCTGCAATAACTGTTGATGCTCAACAAATTGAACTTCACAATGATAACGTGAAGCTATCAGAATTAAATTTGATCAATTGGACTCTTAAATTGAACGAAACTGATAAGGATAGCTCGGAAAAAATTGATAATACGGAACTTGGTAAGTTAAGTGAATAAAAATTAGAAAATTTTTAAATGAAAATTCTAGACTATTTGATTGGAATTAGTTTGGAAGATCTGGATGAAACAAAAGATATTGAATTAATTGAATATCGAATAGAATTACTTTCGTTTGTACGTAATTTAATTGAAAATGAACTGAATATGAATTCAAATCTGCTTCAGTGGGAAATGTTTACTTCATCATTTAGTCCAAATGTAGAAATAAATACAGATAACTTGGTATTCTCACCAGATAAAAACCTTATTGAGGATGAATGTCTTGTTTATTTAGAAATTGCGATTCATGACATAATTGATGGATCATTTATTATTTTAAATGCTTCTGTCAACCAGAAACCAACGGATTTGATAAGGGAATATTTTAAGATTAAACTGAATGATATTGTTGACCGAGACCAAATATCAGATATAATAAACGACTATGAGAAATCATATATTCTTATTGTTTGCGGAACAAATGATGTTATTTATGGAAACAGATCTTTGGGAGAATTTAAGGTATTTTTTAGAATTAGATTTTCGGAATATTCATTTGGACTTTTTAAGTACATAAAAAAATGTTTATGGCAAAAAAAAGTGCCAAGCTTCTATTTAAAAGAGTACGAGAAATTTTCGAAAAATTTAAAGAAACCAGATTTTTATTGTCTAAATTTTATCAAAAGAGGTAAGAAAGATACACACTGAAAATATTAATTATAACTTTTTTTTTATTTTTAAATAGTAATAGATAACTTAAACAAAAGACACATTTTATTAGAGAAAAAATTACTAGATGATAAATTTGTATTGAGTATTTTTAATTCAGAAAACTTAAGAATTTTAATTGATTTCGCGGCATTAATTCCGGAACTATTAGATTGTGACAAAGTATTTAAATTAATTCAATAAAAATTTATTATTTTATTTAAAAATCGTAGATATTTTTCAAAACTTCAATTTTTGCTAATGGAAGTCCAGTGGCCAGGATTTTCGAATCTGAAAAATATGATTTAACAATGATAAACCAAGAAATAAAACTTCCTATTCAATTCAATAAACAAATTGATTATGAAATTAAAATAAAATCATTGCCAAGTTGTTCAAAATTTTGTTTTTGCTTGTTTAGTTTATCAAAAAAGAAAAAAGTTTTTTTTCATATTATATTTTACATTAAATCAACTATTTTATTAAAGATAATTACTGCATTTGCTTTTGTGAGCATAAATCTATTTGATTTTAAAGGTTTTCTGAAAAACGGTAAACAAAAATTTTCAATGTGGTCATTGGAATCGTTAGATTCATTTGAAAACATATGCCTTAATCATTATACTGGTATTTTTAATTTAGTTTTCACTCAGTTAAAACGAAGTTCACTTGATTTCTTAAAAAAAATAATTAGGATCTAATCCGGACAAGAATAGCTCTTATTTACGTGTTAAATTTTTACAACAAGAAAAATTTAAATTTCCCAACATTGATCAAATACAAAGTTATTGTTTTGATCATCCAAAGGTAATCTAAATGATCTAATTTCGTTTATTAATTTTATTTAAAGGATGTTTTATTCGATAATTTTGTCAATAATTTTCACAATTTTCAATCGGTTATTAATAAAAATTGTTTAAATGAGATTTCAACGCTAGAGAAAAAAAATTTGTGGCAAAATAGATCAAAATGCTCAGAATTTCCGCATTCAATTATTAAACTGATAAGGTGCGTTGATTGGACTAATCATTTAAATGTTCTTGAAGTAAGTTTTATATTTTCTAATTTTTATTTTACAAATATTGGCATTAAGTATTACAAATTATTGGAAAAATGGCCTTTTTTAAAACCACTCGATGCTTTTTTACTTTTGAATTGTGACGTGACTGATATAAAAACAAGAAGCTTTGCTGTGCAATGTCTTGATGTTCATATGAAGAATGAGGAAGTTGAATTTTTTATGCTACAAATTGTTCAAGTATTATAAAATATGAATTTTTATTTAAAAAAATATTTATTTGTATTCGAAAAAAAAAGGCTTTAAAAAATGAACCATATTTAAATAATGATCTGTCAAAGTTCATTTTAAAACGAGCTTTTGAATCATCAAAAATTGGAAACAAGCTTTTTTGGATTTTGAAGTAATTTTCAATTAATTAAAGTAAATTATTTAATTAAAAAGAAATATTTAGAACTGAAATATCGGATCCAAAATATAAAAATCAGTTTCAAGTTATTTTAGAGGCATTTTGTCGAAAAAAAGGACCTTATTATGAAAAATTGATAAAACAAGTTGAAACAATTGATACGTTGACTCATCTTTCAAAGTGTGTTCGTAATACACCGGCAAGTTATTTCAATTTAATAAAAGTAAAAATAATAAAATTCTAACTCGATTAAAAATTAAAAAATTCTTTAATAATAAAATACTTTTAGAAAACTTATTTAAAAGAAAAAATTGATGATTCAGCTAATAAAAAAGTTTTGTCAAATCTACTTAATCCAATAGATGAAACAGTTACACTTGGAACTATCTGGTAAATATTACCGAATTTAAAAATAAGTTAAATTTTTCTTTCATTTTAGTCCCCGAAATTGTTTTATATTATCATCTGCCAAAAGACCATTATATCTTACTTGGAAAAATGAAGCACCTTTCAGTCATTTCTTTGAATCCGACTTTAAAATGATTTTCAAAAATGGAGATGGTATAAAACTACAGTTAAAAGTGTTGTTTTTTTTTTACATTTGTTTCATTAGATTTAAGACAAGACCATCTTACTATTCAGGCATTCAGGCTAATGGACATCATATGGAAAAATGAAAATTTAGACTTAAAGTCATATTGGAAATCTTTGAGAATTTTTTTATTTTTGATTTTTTTGTATTTAGAATGTTGATTTATGATACAATGCCGACCGGGAACAAATTAGGATTTATAGAAATAATTAAGGAATCATTAACAGTATTTGAAATATTGACTGAAAGTGGTGCGAAAGGTAGATACCAGATTGATGATTTTCAATTATTCAAGTGGATAAGTGAAAAAAACCAAAACGAAAAGTAAGACAAAATTTTCTACGTTCAAGCTTTAAAATTACTTTGGTTAAGACTGAATATTGCCATCGACAATTTCACCAAGTCATGTGCTGCTTTTTGTGTAGCTACTTTTTTACTGGGAATTGGTGATCGCCATCCAAGTAATATAATGATTAGCAAAGAGGGAAAGGTAGTGTTTTGATAATTTTTAAAAATTAGTTTAAGATTTTACTCAAAAGCTCTTTCACATTGATTTCGGACATTTTTTGGGTCACTTTAAAGAAAAATTTGGTTTCAAAAGAGAGAGAGTTCCATTTGTACTTACTGAACATTTTACCAAAGTAATAAGCAAAGGTGCAATCAATCCAACTCAAACAGCAGAATTTCAAAGGTTTCATTTATAAAGACTTAATCAAATAATTACATTTATTTTTTTAGATTTCGAAGTCTGTGTGAAAGTGCTTATTTAATTATTAGGCGACATTCAAATTTATTTATAAATATGTTTACAATTATGTTATCTAGTGGGATTCCAGAGTTAAAATCGAAAGAGGATATAATGTATCTCAAAAATAAACTAGCTACAGATATGAATGAAGAAAAAGCTTTAAGCTTTTTTAGGGAACAATTTGATGAATCATTGATGCTTAGCTTTACGACACGTTTTGATTGGATTTTTCATGCTTTAAATCATAGAAATTAGATAATAGATTGTTGCTTTTCGTTAGAAAGATTTTTTTAAGATGTAATGTTTTAAAAGCTTTAATGAAATTTTTAAATTTGCTTTTAAATAAAAAATTAAATCTTTTATAATTTTCAGCGTTTGAATATAAATATAATTTAAAAGTTTTAATTTATTTGAAATATTTCAACTTGGTCTAATTTATTAAATGTATTCTAAAGAAAATTAAAATTAAAATTAATTTAAAAATTTTTAAAAAATGTATAATAATAAAAAAATATAATATTTTCTCTTTTTTTCATTAACCTTAAAGTGTTAACTGAAATAAATATTAATAATTAATAACAAAATTTTCAATATTTGGGTATTTTTTATTTTAATTTCTCGTTCCTTGAAAATGCTTTGACTTTTTGAATAAATCACATTTAAATTATTCACTTTAGGAGTATTGTGAATTTCGTTGCATTGTTGCATTAAGTTGTAGTATTTTTTTAAATATATTTAATTTTAGTAAATTTTGATTTATCAAAAAAGGAAAAATTTTTGTTCTTATTGGTTTTTAAATTCACAATACCACTATAGAATGTGGTCTTGAATGAAAAAATTAATTGGTTCAATTATAAAAATTGAAAAAGTTAGAAAAATTTTTATGAAATTTTCGGCTAAAATATCTGATATGAATTTATATGAATTTTAAGAGAAAAATCGTTAATTTATTTCTTAAAGTCGATTTCGGTAAAATAAGACAAAAATAAGTTGTAATATATTACCAAAAATTAAAAAAATTATGAAAAGTTTAATATTTCAAATTGGAATTTTTCGGCTGAAATTTTTTGCTAAAATTGAAAAAATATAGATTAAAAAAAAATTTGAAAAAACGAAAATGACCAAAACAAATGACAAACTTTTTCATAAAGATTTAAATAATATAATATTCCTTATGTTTTTGTATTTTCTTCAAGCTATTCCATTAGGTTTGACAGGAAGCCTCCCTTATATACTAAGTTCACATAAAGTATCTTATGCTGAACAGGGAACATTTAGCTTTGCTTTTTGGCCATTTTCTCTCAAGCTTCTTTGGGCGCCTTTAATAGATTCATTATTTTTTGAAAAATTTGGTAAAAGAAAATCATGGCTTGTTCCAATTCAATATATCTTAGGATTATATATGATTTACTATTCGTCTTTTATTAACCAATTAATAGAAAATGACCGTTACGATAACAAAAGTACACTAATCATTTTTTTAAATTAATTTAATTATCTTTTTATTTTATAAAAATTAAAAACTAGATCCTAGCAATATATATTTGATTACATGCATTTTTTTTGGCATGTCATTTCTAGCTGCTACTCAAGACATAGTAGTAGATGGATGGGCTTTGACAATATTATCTAAGTAATCTTTGGAAAAAATATCAAAATTATCTCTAATATACTTAATTTAAACATAAATGATAGAGAGAACATGTCTTGGAGTTCAACATGTGAGAGCACAGGAGGTACCCTTGGTTGGTTTGTCGGCAATGTTTTTTTTTTAGTAATAGAATCAGCAGAATTTTGTAATAATTATATCAGACCCCTATTTGGCTTAGAAAGTCAAAATTTTGGAATTGTAACACTAGAAAGTATTTAATTACTAACAAAAATAAGTTTGCTGAACTTTTCAAAAATTTTAAAAGCTTTTATGAAATTTTTCGGTTATGTTTTTTTGATAACTACAACATTAGTGCTGTTTTTTAAAAAAGAAGAGTCAAATCCAGACAATGTTGATACACAAGCTTATTCATTGATCGAAACCTACAAGTTGGTCTTCAAAATAGCCACTTTACCTTCGATTCTTAAACTCATTATTGTCCTTTTCAGTATGAGAGTAAGCATTATATCTTTTTGATCTAGAAAAAAATCATTTTTCCAATTTAAAGATAGCCTTTTCTATCGAACCTCTTAGTTTTCTAAAACTTATTGAATCTGGAGTTCCAAGAGAAAAGCTTGGATTGCTAGCTGTTCCATTGACACCATTGCAAATAATACTGCCTTTTACTATTAGTAAATTTGTAAGTCATACAAATCCATTTCAGCATATTGGAAAAGCATACTTTGTTAGAATTGTGCTAAGTTTAATATTTGCATGCTGGGTTTATATTTCTCCAGTTTTTAGGTTTGGCGAAACATATTCAGTATATTTTTATTTAATTTGTGTTGTATTACAAGCTATTCATTCAACTGTTTTATATTCATTGCACATGCCGATCATGTATTTTTTTACCAAAATAAGTGATAAAAATATTGGTGGAACATATCTAACCTTTTTAAACACAGTATCTAATCTTAGTAATTTATTTTAACTTAATATTTATAAATAATTATTTAATTAAATATAAAGCTAGAAGCTCAATCAACACAGCATCGTTGTTTCTAGCAAATAGTTTATCTGTTAAATACTGTAATCATTTAAATGACAGAAATTTAAATGCAATGAATTTAAATTCTAGTTTTATACGAACTTTTTATACACTGAAGAAACAAGATGATTGCAATTCTAAAGAAGATATTCAAAATTGCATTGCCTCTGGTGGTAAATGCGAATTGATCGTTGACGCTTATTATCTCCAAACGCTTGTTTGTTTCATGTTTGGTTTAGCATGGTTGATTTGGTTTAAGAAATATTTGATTCATCTTCAAAAATTGCCTGAGTCATCTTGGAAAATTCAATTGAACAAAATTAAATTAAATTAAATGTTAGTATATAGTTTTGAGAATAAAACCTTTAAAAGTCTTTTCTAAATTTGATTACCGACGCGTCCAATAATATCAATATTTGCTTAATTTGACAATTAGGAAACTTTTTTGTTTTCTTTAAAGCTTGAATGATCACTTATTTGCCTATTATAGAATGTTTATTTAGTACTTTATTTACCTGTTTGTTTTTTTTTAAATTTCTAAGATATACTGGCTTATTTGACCTAAGGGATTTTAAAATTAGATTAAATGAAAATGTTTTTTTTTGAAAAACTATCCAAGCAAATAATTTACAACCGGATTTTTAATTAACTATTCTACAAGTTAATTAAAATATGAATTTAGAATAATTTATTTTATTCTCTTGATGATTTAGTCATACCATTTTTTGTTTGTCTTTTACTCTGTTCATTGTTTTAAGGCTTCTGTTTATAAAAAAAAAGTTTAACACAATCTGGTTAAATGTCTAATGCTTTTACTAATAAATCTAATATAATTCTAGCTATTTATTAATAGTTTTATATGTGTTTAAAAATTCTCTGGAGCTGCTTATATTGAAAAAAATTTAATTCATTGTAAACTAAAAAATTATATAAAAAGTAAGTAAGAATTTTGTATATTAGGTTTTTTATCAATAATTCTGATCAGGAAGAAAAAATTCAATTATTTTTATTCAAAAAAAAGATAGTTTGAATTTAATAGCGACATACATAGTACTAAATAGTATTTTGAATTTAGATATAATGCAACTTATTAATTAATTTAAAAAAGATACAATTGTTTATAATTAAAGACTTTTTTTTACATCTACTGGATCAAAGTATTCTTGGTTATACTTAAGTACTTTATTATAATAATTATTAGAAATTAGTTAAAGTAATGATTTAGTTTTGATAATTATCTTTAATTTTTAATTTTATTTTTTTACTTTTTTTAAATCATCATTTTTCTGCCTATGTGGTTAAGAACTAATAAATATTAATACTATTCGTTTGAATAAATTTATGAGAAATTAACTAAAAAACAGATGATTAACTTTTAGCACTGTTCATAGATTGCGCCAAAAATAAGATTAATAAATTTATCTAATTGATTAGATTTTTGAGTCTAGCTGTGCACTCTGAATGTGTTTTTTTATTAAACCGAAATGCTCTTTTAAATGATGTAAAAAATATTGTCTTGTTTCAACGGGATATTTTGTAATCTCAATAGAACATTTAATTTCTATGTCAACAGAAGTGTTCTTGATACACAGAGCAATTGAATGAAACTCAATGATGCAATAAAATCTAAATAATTCTCTTGAGATGAATAAATTAATTAAACTTATCACAAAATTTTCTAATTTATCGGTTAATTTGTCAAAAATTTTAATAAAATTGAGATTTTTATATGTGGTTAAGAGTTACCTATATGCTTAGAACAGCCTCTAGGGCTAGTATAAGCTAGCCCAGCTTGTATCAAAAATACAGTGCTGTTTTATCATCGCTTGGAGGCATTACGAAAAAGAATATTTTAATTCCATACAACAAGACTTATTCTCATTGAACGATGCAACATTTTTCATTAAAATTAAATATTATGGGAAAAATGTAATCTAGAAAAATATGTTCAATCGAAACATTTCGATAAAGTTAAATTATTCAATTAGTAGATAATTTAACTTTCTCGTATACACCATGATAAATTATAAACATTGGTACTTGTGTATACTAAAGTTATAATTCTCGCTATATATATAATTATAATTTAATCAATCAATTGTTCGATTAATTGATTAGGACCAAATCAATCACAAAATTTGTTTAAAAATATTTTCAGGATTATAAATTATTTTGGATAAGCTAGCCTCAAATAAAATATGTCGTTTACTATCTGGAACAAATATTTAAACAGAACCTGCTCGGCAGATGATCATCATACTAACTGTACAATATCAAATTGCATTAGTTAAGCAAATATTGAAATATTTTTTATTATGTCATGAGTATTTATGCGATTTTAATTACATGTAATTAGCTTGATATTGATAGATTTTCGATCACTTTTCGAGCAAACACGAAATTTTGTTCAAATCAAGATTTGGTTCAAAACTAGTTACATTTCCTTGCACAACTAGATCTCGGACGGCACTTAATTAATGATTTAAATAATTTCCTAATATGAAAAAAAAAGATAATAAATTTTATAATCTAATCAAAAGAATATCAAGTGCTTAGATATTTACTAATTTAAACTAAAGAAAAAGTTATTTATTATCTTGTTTTAAATGCCACTTATTAGTTTTTTTAAAGAGCAGATTTTACTACTTAATTGATGAGCACTTTCAGTGATTATCTCTTCTTTAAGTCGCTTTACTCTTTGAAAATCGGACTCTTAGTTAAATAAAAAGAAATAGTTTCTTTTCTATTTAAGTTTTTCATTCTTTTTCTTCATTCTAAACTCAGAACCAGAAACATTTGAAATACAATGTTTATAAATTTTTATTGTGTAGATTAATAACTGGAACAATACTCAGCAGTAGACTCTCTCAATGTCAAACAGTCATGACATCCTAATTAAAACTAATTAGGAATTATTCTAGTAACTAGTAATGTTCCAAGAATATATCAGTCAATATTAATTTTAAAATTAATTTAATTGAAAATATTTCAGAAAAATCAAGTTACATAATCAATGAAGCATTTTATTTTTAGTGCATTATTCTGGCCTATGAGAGTACGAATGCGAATTCTCGATTCACATTTAATTTTGGGATTAGGATTAAACTAATTAAGCTAAACGATATTTCGAATGTCGTTCCAAGTATTATATCATTTATTCTAAAAAATGAAATAGTATATAAGTACACGTTTGACATAACCAGGTAATAAGAATAGAGTACATTGGCCCAAGTATTTAAATATTATTGTCAGAATAAATAAGTCCCTAACGAATATTCTATTGTTATTTTAATTAACTCAATTAAATTCGAGTGTTTTTTTAAGCCGAGATTTTAAATTTTAGTTTTCGGGATCAGAGTTGTGCACATACTTGGTCCGCATGCATTTTCTCACTCGGTTTGAATTCAGGTAGATCAATCTATGCTAATTGTCCTAAACAAATAAGCCCGTGTATTGAATTTAAATTCAAATAACCGCTTTTTTCTCCTTTGCTTAGTTCTAACTGCAGTTTTCACAGATCATTTGTTAATAATTTTCGTATATAGAAAATATATTTTTCATTGGTTTTAATTCTATCATACCAATCGATTGGTTAATCAACTATGCCCAATAGGAAAAGATTTAACTTTTATAAAATTCTATCTATTAAAAGAATATTTTAGCATTGAAATGATGCGAATGAAACTAAATTTGTTTTCTAAAGACGCGTGTATATTTCATGTTGTTCCGGCAAGCTTTTTTTTCCCTCTTTTTTGTTTAACACATTGAGTTTGAAAACGATAGGTAGCTTAACGGTAGCAAAGATATCTAATTAAGTTAATCTTGTTTGACATTTTTAGTAAATAAGTTTTGACTTTGTTCTACTCGCTAAACAAACTGATTAAAATCAGGATGGAATTTTTCCTAAACTTAGCTGAGAGAGGACACGCGCTCAGTTATCTTTCCGAACAAACAATCAATCAAATAAGTTTTTTAATTTGACTCAATCAGAATTTTTCCTATATAAAGACTAATTTTTTATTGTCCATTATTTAGATTGAAAAATTTAACAATTATCTGACGTAATTGACTAGACTTATTTATCTGATCTAACAATGTCTAACTCGATTGTATTTAAAACCGAATTTGAAAGACAAATTAAAAATAAATGCTCTAGTTACATTGACCAAAACGTCAAATACAATTCAATAATGCAATCTACTCATTCAAAGCCAAAAAATTATAAAAAAATTAAATCATTTATTTCACACAAAATTCGCAAAATACTTCATCAAAATCCAGTAAATTTGCAATCTACCAAAACATCTCAATCCAAAGTTCAGTTGCTAAAATTTGACTACAAATCCAATTTTGTAACCTTAAACTCTGCCGAAGTGCGAAGAGATAACTGTGTATCGCGTTTGAGACACGCTGAACAACATATGACTCCAATTCCCAATGCACGATCTAGACGCTACTCGAACGGAACCTCTTCATCCAGCTCAACGTCTTCTCTATCTTCGTGTAATAGTGAACAATTTTTTCTAATTACATCTGAAATCAATAATCAGCAGCAATCATCGCTTAACTGTACAGAAAACTTTGTCGAGTCAAGCACTCCGGTCACTAAGAGTCGAATAACGAATCGTAATAGATTTTATGATGAAGCAGATCCTATTCCTTTCTCTTCCTATGAAGATGATTGTTCAGCAGACCAAACATGTCAATTAGAAGAGTCTACACAGTGCCAAGAATCGCCCGTTTTAATTGAATCTACTTTCAATAATAGTAGCTTGAGTAATTTAAGTGATGATTTGATTATTGTTCAAATAACCAATGCTCCAAAAAAAAATGTCAAATGTTCAGATATTTCTGATGAAAATTTAAAGATAATTAATAAATATCATAATGATACTGACGCTGTTTTAAATGAGCCACAATGGGCTCTAGGTCACAATTTAAATCTGGCTTTAGTCAATCAACTTTACTACAATCCAGCTGCTGATGGAGTGTTTAATCCTGAAGAGAATTAATTATTGTCTTTGGTTTTTTAATTTTATTTATTATGTAAAGTTTTGTATATTTTTGAAATTTATTTTTTTTCCCATTTCCAATGATAAAATAAAAATTTTTAAAATTATTTTATTTTTTTAAAATTATTTACAGTTTTTCATCAGATAAAAGAAAGTTAGGCTATCGAAAGGTTTCTAATATTCTAAAATATTTTTCTTATATTTAGAAAAAAATGACTCAAATAAAAGAAATTTATTCACTTTTTTTTCTATTAGAAACAAGAAAATACATGTTTAACATGAATGGCAATTCTCTTTTAAACGCGGCAAATTTTTGAGAAAACCAACTTTAATAAAGGAAAATTTTTGACCCAAATACTGGCAAGTTTCTTCTATTTTTATTTACTCATATTTTATGAAATATGATAAAGATTTTTTGTTAAATTAAGTTATTTATTTAATTATTTAATAAAATAGATATTATAGTTATGATTTATTCCGAGTTGTAGAACATAATAAAGAGGTTACATGTTACACAGTTTATTGCGTATCGTCGATATTCAACACAACATTTTTTTCCAGAGAAGACTGGACTTACACGATTTACTAATCGATTTTTAAAAGAAATATTTAAATTTTAAATTAAAATTTTTAAATTAACTTTTTCAAAAGGAAAATTTAATCTTTTTTGGTTAAAATTTGATAGGTGTATAAAATAGAGAAGATTTTTATGTAGATATATTTTGATAATAACAATTTGCAATAAACAATGTAAATGAGTGTGATCTTATTTTGCGCTAAACAAATATTAATCCGTCTATGATTACCAAAGATTAGGTGTATAATTAGCAAGCAAATAAGTCTGAAAATTATCAGTTTATTTTAGTCATCGATCTGATAATTGCACTAAAATGCATATGCTTAAAAAAGTGTGATATCAGATATGGAATCAGCTAGAAAATAATGATAAAATCTTTGACTCAGTTAAATTTTTCCTAGACACTAGATTAATTCATAGCCTGAAATTAATCTAAAGACAAGATCTTCCGAGTTATTCGTTTGCACTTTATGGTATTTGCATGACAAAGGGGGCTTAATACTATTTGATATTTCACCTGTAATAATTACTTAGAAAAACTTGCCTATTAGGCTGGATTAAGACAAGTGATCGATGAAAAGGAACTAAGTATTCAAACAAATTATCGGTCTTTTTCGAGTCGAGTATTTCCTTAGAGATAAATCGGGTTTGTTTACATTAATTAACTGAAAAATTCAACCAGGGAGATTGATCGAAAAATATTCGAAATCAATCTCATGGCGAATCAACTTGTAAATATTTCGGTAGAATATTTTTAAAATCAGGAATTTAACAAGTTTTCATTTGTAAACAAAACATTTGTTTATGTAAAGAGAGGAGATAAAATTTTGTTTATGCCATCGAGAACGTTAGATTAATGGAAGCTTATATTTCGAGTGGGGTTTAATTTGGATTTGATTCAATCAAGTTTAATATGCTAGAAGACATTAACGATCACCTTTATTGTTCTTATTGAGATCAAGAATAGTTTATTAAATTATTTTGCTCAATTGAAATCTAAAATTTTGAATTGCCTGAGGACTAGTCATTAATATTCCAATGACTTTTTTGCATAGAATTAGGATTAAACAAAGTAAAATACTAATGATTCAAATATCAAAGATTGCATGTATGGGTCTAATCGTTATTTAATTATCTTTTTAACTAAATAATAAATATGTCTCCTTAGAAATAAAAAGTGAACGTACCGGTAAAAAATAATCAATGAGATACTAACACACTATGAGCTAATCTTTTTATTAACCGCTTTTGATATATTTATCTCGAGAGAAAAAATTAAACATATTAAATATTCATTTTGATTTTTTTATAAAAATATATTATGTTTCAATTTCATTTTAATCAGTTTGTGAAAAATGTTATTCTTTCATATAAAGCAAAAATGTAAAATATTGTTCTATTAAATTTTTTATCAATATCAAAATTGAATTTTTTATATTGATTTTTGCAAAATCTGCTTTTTTAAAAATTTGAAACAACTTGTTGATAAAAAAAAGTTAATTTAAAATTTAAATATTTATTTTAAATAAAATTCATAAATTAATTAATCAAGAAATTTTATTTCAAATTTTCTATAAAAAAATATTTTTAATTATTTTATTTATCAAAAATAAATACATATCAAAAAATAGGCGGTTAAGAAAAGCTATTAGAATAAATGAAGATTTTTAGATTTTTTAATTTGTTTAATTGTAGATAGAGAAACATGGGTTAATGAAGATTCAGGTTTAAAGTCTAAAAATGGCAAGGGAACAATGCTTGGCCGTGTTATTTCTTCGTTTAAAGTATTCTTTTTTAAAGATGCAACACCCATTCTCGGCCGATTTGTTGCTTTATTGGTTTTAATTTGGTCACCATTTAACTGAGTAGTTTTATTAAATAATTCAGTTTCACTCTTGTTTTTGAGAGGATGATTTGTATTTGTATATTTTGTTATTCTTTTCTAAAATATAAAAAAGTATTAATTAATCATTATTTATAAAATATTTGTGCTAACATTACATTTAGATTTGAATATGTGATTTTTTTATGTGAATTTTTTCTGTAAACAGAGTGCTTGGATAAATTTGATTGAAAAATACTAGTGAAATTCGCAGCAAGATTATCTGTTTCCAAATTAACAGCTAATTTTGTATTTTTGAATGAAACTTTTCTATTAAATGTTGTTTTGATTTTTGATAGTTGAATGTCCAATCTTTTGATTGATGGAATACTTCGACGCTTTCCAGCTCGGACGACTAAGAAGCTTGATTCACAAAAGGTGTTTTCAAGATTTAATTCAAATGATACTTCGAATTCCATTGTTGATTTGTGTTTAATTTTTGTGCTTGATTTATGATAGTATGATCAACAGTTTTTATATTTATAGAAGATAAATTAGAAAGAGTAAAGTTTGTTTGGTTTCCGGTGTTTTTGAAAGTAGAAAATTTCCGAAAAACTTCGAAATTTAATTATCAAACGTTTCAAGCGAAATCGTTCATTTATATTTTTGAAGACTTCCTTCGAAATGTCAAAACTCTTGATTTAAAATATTTATGATTATAGAAATTATTTAATAACAAATAGTTGCGAATTTATCAAAAAGGTAAATTTATAGGTATATATAATTTCGAATATATCAAATTATGAGTTTCTTAAATTATCTAAGAGTTCAATTTATGCCGATTAAATATTCTTATTTTATAATCCTATTTATCAATCATCTTAAATAATTTCATTATCAAATAATTCCGAAGCGAAAATAAATAAAATAATTTTTTATCTTATACTTGCACGGATAACTAATTTGTCAAAAAGATGTTTCACGTGATCGCTGGATAAAATAATAAATTAAAAAAAATGATACTCCTTCCAATATTTTGCACCATGAGGCCTTTAATAAACTTAAACTCTTAACCATCTCGAATCGACTTTTTGAATTGAGCGAAAGATATGTAGCGGGAGGACTGCGTCATTCTGTTCCATTGGATATCATGCTGGTTGATGAATATAAAGCGGGTTTTCAATCAAGGTATGCTGAAAAGCCAACTCCATTGTGTAATTGCTATCTTACTATTTCTTCTAACTTTTTAATACTTAAACATTTTACACATGTCACCTCTTACAATTTATCAATTTTAATTGTCTTTTTATTACATTTTAACTTATTTTAATTTTATCTTTTTTTTTAATCTGAAGGAGCTTTAGCTCGGCAAAGATAAAACTAATGAATAAATAATAATATACACAATAATATTGATAATTAAGCTAAATAATAACAAACATTTGTTAATTAAATCAAAAGGTAAAAATCTAAATTTAGCTAAGTTTATTATTTTTTAAATTAGAGATTAAAATAAAAAAAAACTCTTTCCCAAGATGGTAACAATAGTTACAATAGCATAGAATTAAGACATAAAATCTTATTGAATAGTAGAATACAAATACAAATTCAGTTTTTAAGACGTTCAATCGAATATATTCCCTTTAGTATAAGAAAATTTTAATAATTTAACACTATACGCCTAAATATTAAATTTCTAATTCCAATTTCTTTTTATTCGGTCAAATATGGAGTAATGACCATATCCACAATATGGTCATTACTCCACTCAAGTCAATAGACACTTACTTATTCTAATTTCAATCCTATTTCGATGAGCTATTTCGTGATTGTTAACCTTTATGTTTTTTCTGGTCATCCTATCTTGATTCGCCCTTGAAGTGTCGATTGAAGGCCTTGTTTCTTTCATTCCAGGCACATGTCCAAGTAATCAAAGTTTTTTACTCTTAATTCATTTACTAAATAGTCCTCGTTCGACAATGTCTCAAGCCAGTGGTAGGTTTCCATGCTGGTCGCGTTGCTGATATTATTATTGTCTATGTGTGTACTCATGTTTTTACATATGGTGCTTCCTAAGTATGTGAATTAGCTTACAAATTCAATTTCAAGGTCATACGATCTATAAGGTTTTTCTGTGCTGTCAAATCAAAGGCTTTCTTTGAAGTCAAAGTTTAGATACAAGGCGCTATTTCATTCCAGACTTTTTCCTTTGATTTTCTCAAGAGCAAATATCTGATCTATGGAACCTCTTATTTAGCCTTTTGCAAAAAGCTTTACTGATTGCTAAATTTATTCATGTGGTTGAAAGAAAGATCGTCTTCAATTTTGCCAGCCAATAATTTTGTCTAATTATTTTCAAAAATTTTTTGACGAGTTTAGCTTCGAAATAGTTTACAATTTTCTTTAAAATTCAAAATCTTTTTCAGCTTTAAAATAGCAAATTAATATTTATAATTTGTTATTTTTTTATTTTGTCCCTTTAAAACCATTCATTTAATACTCAACGAATTTGTGTGAAACAATGCTAGCGTAAATTTTAAATTAATTTGTAGATGTCTCCCACTAGATGTAATCTGGTTCCTAAGAAAGCTGAAAAAGTTACACCATTTTACTTTTTTAATTTAAAACTCTTATTATTTTATTTTAAAAAATAATTTAGGAAAAGTTTATCCAGGGCAGTTCCGAATGACAGAGCCTTCTTTTCAGCTCACATGTTACAATATGATTAAAATATGTATTAATTATATACTATTATACTATTTAATGTGTACAATTAGAGTAGAAAATTAATATTTATATTATATATACATTGTTAGTTTAATTTTTGCTAAGAGTTTGGTGTGTTTATGATTGAATCAAAGGGTGTTTGGTACTTTAAATTGTATCTGGGGAAGCTTCGAAGCAGAAATTCTTGGATCTCGTGAGCTATTAATTCGTTATTTAAAACTTAAGAATTTTATTTTAATACATTTATTAATAAAAAAAAATAAAATTTCTTCTAAAATATAGTTTCTTAGAAAAAAATGAATTAATATTTATCATTCTTGAATGAAATTGAAAATTTTTATTGATTCTATTAATAAAACTTAAGAGTAGTTTCTAAGACTATCTAATTCAAAGGAAAAAATTCACCATTCAAAATTCAATTCGTTTAAAAATAACTATTAGATGGGGTTTGTAATTTTGTAACTTTGTTGGTTCGCTGCTATTTTTATTAATCAAAATATCTTAGGATCTGAATTAATGAAACTTATGAAAGTGTAGTCATCATTTTTTTCTTTATTTGTAGTAATCAAAAGTAATCAATTTTTTTTTTTTCAAAAATATAATTTTGGGTTACCCCTGGGTTTGTCCGAATGGCTTTTGCCTTCGTTTGAACCCTATTGCTATCGAAAAAATGATTGTTTGAGTTCAATTGTTAAAAATTTAAAATTTAGTTACAAAAAAGAGAATAAAATTGATTACAAAAATTTGCCAGGTATTTACAGTTCGATAAGAAAGAAATAAGAATAAAAAATAATCTGGTTGTTTTTAAAACATATCGAATGGTGTTTCGAAACGTCTTGGTGTGTGTGCTTCAAATAAGGAATCAAATAAGGATATAAATATTTATTGCTTCAGTTAGTGGAATGAAGTGGAGATATATTATCAAATATTTTTTAGAATATACTTAAACAAGTCTTTATTAAAACTTGGAAAAAACTTTCTATTTTGACCAAAGAAGGACGGTTAGAGGTAATTGATATATTTGTAAGACACGGCTTTTTTATTCTTAGGCTAGTTAAAGGACTTTTCAATATTGGAATTCATTTAGGATAAAAAAACAATTTTCAATGGATGACTTTTGAAAATAAAAAAAGCTAACCTGATTTACGAAATTCTGTTTTAAGTTCTAGCAACAAAATAAAAACGGCAAATTTGTTTTCACAAATTCTTAATTAAACCGGATTGAGTTTAATTAAAGACCAAGAATAACTTGAATCAATGTTTTATCAATGACTAAAATCGAAAGTTCAAAAGCACTTATTAATTATTATTTAATCGGTGTATAAATTTAATTTTTTTTTTAAATTCCGATATCTTCAAACCTGTATTTATTTTGACTATTTTGAAGGTAAAAATTTCAACAAGTTTAAGTGCTCGTATGAGTTTGCTCTAAGCAACAATCAAGTCTTTAATTAAATCAAACTTACCTAAATTTAATTGGATTCGAAAAAGTTTTCAAACCGAGAAAGGATTAAGGTTTTTTGCAAAGTGAGTTCTTATCGTTCAATACTAACCTCTTGAGGAATTTAGAATATTTTTTAAAAAAATATAATGTTAAAATTTATTACTTATCAGGATTAATAAGTGCCTTGAGACTTTGCTCAAGTGGATAGCAATTAATCTTGAGATTTTAAATGTTAGATTTTACATGATTATTATTAACTCTAATAAGATTGACCAAAACGTAACACAATTTATCGCTTAATTATTTTGACAAATAGTAA